>SJXQ01005304.1:217711-259065 GCA_006408695.1 Aepyceros melampus | reverse complement strand
CTGATCAACTCACTGGGAAAATGGAAACGGTGACCTTTTACGAATGTCTTTCTTTGCACACAATTGCTTCTTGTTTTCCTGCCCCCTGACTGAAGGTGGGCAGAACTCAGAGGCTTGGAAATCCTCAACCCACCGTTTTCTGTCCCCGCCTGCCCCCAGCCTCACTTCCGAGGGAGCCGCTGAGACTGAGCGTGACAGATGGCGGTGGCGCGCATCTGGGTCAGCGCCAAGTGAGGCTTAACCTCTCTGCCCTCCTCCCAGGTTTCCTGGGAGCACTGTCCTGGTGGAGGGTGGGGAACGCCTCGCCTGCCAGCAGCCCCGTGGTGGGGCTCCGATCGGCTCGCCAGGTCTGTCCAGCCCAGGCCATCAGACTGACCTCGTGTACACGCCCACCTCCTGGTCCTGAGGAATACATAGGTGTCCTGGACAGAGCGGGTGCGGGTCAGCTCTCCTCTGCTAGCCCTGTGTCTTCAGCCCATCGCCTGACCTCCTAGGGGTGCAGTCTTCTCATCTGTAACAATGGGGGCAGAAGCACTGTCCCCAAGGTGTCATGACTGTCACACTCTGTCACTGCTTCAGACTCAGCATGCACGCCTCCTGTTTTTTTTTTAAGATGCATTAGGATTTTTTTTTCAGTGACTACATAAGCTATTTTTTATTAATTTATGTTTCTAACTTCTGAATATTGGGGAGAATAGGAGAGCAACAGAGCAGTAAATAAATTTTAAAAAATCTGCTCTGATGCTGTTAACTGAACACAGGTTCAGCACCCTGGGTTCGACTGCTTGCCGTTCAAAAGCCAATCCTTGAGAGACAAGGGTTGCTTGAAAAGGAAAGGTTACTTTATTCAGGAGACAAGCAATCTGGAGAGAAGGCACACTCATGTCCAAGAACCAACTCCAAGGATTCTGTTTGACTATGTTTTTGAAAAGAGATGTATTAGAATCTTTTTTGTTTTATGTATCATTTGGCTGGATGGCATCCCCAACTCGATGGACATGAGTTTGAGCACATTCCAGGAATGGTGATGGACAGGGAAGCCTGCCGTGCTGCAGTCCATGAGGTCGCAGAGTCAGACATGAGTCTGACTGAGCGGCTGAACTGAGCTGATCCTATGATTTTGGTTGTGCTAGGTCTTCATTGCTGCACACAGGCTTTCTCTGGTTGAGGCAGGCAGGGGCTGCTCTTCCTTGTAGGCTTCTGTAGTTTTGGCCCGCGGGCTTCTCTGCCCCCTGGCATGTGAGATCCTCTGGGACTAGGGGTCAGACGCTCGTCCCTTGCTTTGGCAGGCAGATTCTTATCCACTCGACCATCAAGGAAGTCCCTCCCTGTGCTCCATGGATGGCTCTCCTTCCTCTCTTCCTCTTTCTGTGATCCAAGAGAGGCTGTCCTCCTTGGAGACTCCAGCTGAATTCCCAGGCTGTCGCCCTTTCACCCACTGCAGATCATTTCCTGACTGTAACTTCTTGACTGCTTCTCGATGTGATGACAACATTGAAGAAAGCTGAGAAATGGAGGGAGCATGACCTCTGTGAGATCTCCTTCTCTTCTAGATGTCCCAGTGGGCCAGAGATCAAGACTTAGATGCCCAGGGGTCTGTTCAGAATCTTCACTCAATGACCTGCAGCTGTGTACCTTTGGGTGCTAGGCTTCAGCCCCAGGGACTGGCTTTTGTCCTCTGTGAAATGGCTGTCCTAGGAGCACAGGGTCCAGAGCTGGCTTTTTAGAGCTTTCCCAAAAGCAGATGGTGTCCTTCTGTGCAAATACAATTGTGTTCCTTCCACAACGCACCCCTCCCCTGTCAGTCTTCATAACTCACGTGCTCCTTACCCTGTGGGCAGGGTGAGATCAGTGGCGCAGCCAGGCCCACCCGTCCCCACTGTGCGCACAGGCAGGGGCCCGGGAAGATGAGGGGAGGGTACCTTATTTCACAAAAAGATGGTGGTGGGGCCAGCCGTTGGCATTTTCTCCTGAGCCTCTGTTCTCATGATCTGGCTTTCTTGCCTCAAAGCCTTGACTTAATGCTACATCTTATGAGCCCCAACCAGCTTTCTTTGCCTATTGTTCCCAAGGGTGCCCTCCATCCGCAGGCCGTGCCTTGACCGAGGCTTGCTAGACTGAGGGGAGGGGCAGCCCAGCATGCCAGCTGACTTAGAGCCTGGGTAAGTGTGTCATCCTCTTTGAGTCCAGCGTGCTCAGCGTCTCCCCAGGGCCTGCTGAGCAGGCGGATTATGGAGGGAGGTGGCGGCAGCAGATCTCGGAGCTCTCCTAGATCATCCAGCCCGTTGATTTAAACCCCGGGAGCTGGTCTTTGTAGCTTGACAGTGATTGTCTCCGGGGAGGCAACTGGAACAGCCAGCCTGCAGGGAGACATTGCAATGTGCAGTGCCTACCACGCTTTTAGTCTCAGGAGCATCTCCATAAGCAGATGGGTTTGTTATTGATTTCAGTTTACGGCCAAGGGAAGGAATTCTCAGAGAAGGCTGGTAACTTGGCCAGGGTCATGGGGTGAGTGTAGCATTGGAATTAGTATCATCCAACACACAGTGCCCTAAACAGGGTAATGTTTGATATTTGTGCCAACCCAGAAGGACTAGAACAGCAGACTATAAATGTCACCCATCTCAGACTTCTTCCAGCTTCCTGATCTGTCATCCTGAGCATGGTGCTTTTGTCCTTAAGCTCATAAGATGGCTGCTGAATCCCCAAGCATCACATCCGTGTTCAAAGTAATAGGCAGGCAGATGGGTGAAAGGAAAAACTCAAAAGGCTAAGTCTGACTCTTTAAAAAGACTTCTCCTCAAAGCCCCAGAAACTTCTCCTGACATCCCGTTAGCTAGAACTGAATCTTCTGACCACCCTTGGCTATGGTTCAGTTTCAGTTTAGTCGCTCAGTCATGCCCAACTCTTTGGGACCCCATCGACTGAAGCATGTCAGGCTTCCCTGCCCTTCACTATCTTCTGGAGTTTGCTCAAACTCATGTCCATTGAGTCGGTGATTCCATCTAACCATCTCATCCTCTGTCGCCCTCTTCTCCTCCTGCCCTTTCCAAGCATCAGTCTTTCCAGCATCAGCGTCTTTTCCAGTGAGTCAACTGTTTGCATCAGGTGGTCAAACTATTGGAGCTTCAGACTCAGCATCAGTCCTTCCAATGAATACTCAGGGTTGATTTCCTTTAGAATTGACTGGGTTGACCTCCTTTGCGTAAATCTCTAAGCACCTCCTCCAGGCCAGACCCTGTGCAGGGCAGAGTGACCCTTTCTCCCTGGAAATCTGCAGGCCATTTGGGGAGATGGCTAAGAAGCAGATAGATATGTGTCACTGGAGAAGATGTGACAAGGAAGAGGACATTAACTCCTCTGCCTGAGTCCTGTCCGGGACAGCCCCCTCTCACCTGGTGCTGTTTCCCTGTCCAAGGTTATCTCCTCTGCTGAGGAACCCAGGGTAGGCAGCTCCCTCCTGTCTTATAGATGGATCTCCAGGGTCTCAGCGGGCTTGGGAAAAGGCTGAGCTTGGATTTGAACCCTGATGCCCCAAGCCAGTGGGGACACTGCCCGGCCTGGCCTATTTTTAGAGGACGCCGTGTGGGTCAGCTGAAGAGACAATGGAGAATGCAGCCCCCACAATGAGCCATTGTTCCCACGGTGGCTTTAGAGCCAGGGCTAGGCCTGGCAGATGACCTGTGGCCCCCACTGGGGGCCAGACCATACTGCATCCTCTGTGGATTTTTCCAGCTCTTGTAATGTAAGCACTTAGAGGAAGAGAGGGCTGGGGAAATGAGGGACTCATATTTTGGGGGGCGTAAGGCTGGGACCCCTGTGCTGAGGGCGGGCCTGGGCACTAGGAGGGAGCCTGATACATCCAGTATCATCCCCTGTAAAGCACTCACCCTCCCCAGGAGGCTCTATTATTATTCTCATTTCACAGAAGCAGGATAAAGCCCAGGAAATGCTTCAGGCATCTTTAAAGAGGAAGCCTTGTGAGACCTTGCATCACTCAGCCAGGGATAGATGGAGAAGGGAGAGAGTTTTTGTTAAAAGCTCATTTCGCTCTCAGGGTGGAACCTGAGAATTTGGGTGTATTTCTTATTTCTGAGTCAAGGTCTTCAGATTGGCAACCACTGACTGCAAGGGATGGGAAGACTGGGTTTCCGTGGTCACCCCCTGTCCATCTCTGCTTCTGCGAGTGACTTCTGTGACGAGAGAGCCCTGCCACTCAAAGCCCAAGACCAAATGAGAAGCTTCTGCAAACCGCAGTGGCACGCACTGGGTGTCTGTAGGCAGTAATTACAGCCACACCGTGGCTTCAAGTCCCACGTGACAGGCCCGTCTGTCTGTTCTCTCCCCAGGAGCAGGACATCGAGACTTTGCATGGCTCCATTCACGTCACGCTGTGTGGGACCCCCAAGGGGAACCGGCCCGTCATCCTGACCTACCATGACATTGGGATGAACCGTAAGTTCCGAGGAATTCTGGGTGAGCCAGTTCCCGCCAGGGCTGGGGGACACGCTCAGCTAGGAAGGTGGGTGCGGGGGCATCCAGCTCTTTCTCTTTTGCTGGGACTTCCTGGAGCTGTTCTGGGAAGAACTCTCACTATGGGTAGTGCTAGTGACAAAGAACCCACCTGCCAATGCAGGAGACCTAATGAGACGCAGGTTCCATCCATGGGTTGGGAAGATTCCCTGGAGCAGGAACTAGCAACCGTCTCGAGTATTCTTGCCTGGAGAATCCCATGGAGAGAGGAGCCTGAAGACTGTAGTCCATGGGGTCGCAAAGAGTTGGACACAACTGAAGCAACTTAGCATGTGCAGGGGACTTCCTGGAGATGTTCTGGGAAGAATTCTTGCTACAGACTGGACAAGCCTGGAGTGTGCTGCCCAGGGGCCTGGAGAGGCTGGGAACTCAGGAACCCTCTGCTGTCAGTCTGTGTGACAGGGACTGCTTTTAATGAAAGCAAGCTGTAGATTTTAGTATTTTCACAGGATTGTGTAACCACCAACACAATCCGTTTAGAGAAGTTTTGAAAAGTGAAGTTAAAGTGTTAGTCGCTCAGTCATGTCTGACTCTTTGCGACCTCCTGGACTATACCCTTTGTCCATGGAATTCAAGTAGAATACTGGAGTGGGTAGCCGTTCTCTTCTCCAGGGGATCTTCCTGACTCAGGGATTGAACCTGGGACTCCTGCATTGCAAGCAAATTCTTTACTGTCTGAGCCCCCAGGGAAGCCTGTCCTTTTATCTGTCACCCTCCCAACCTCCCATCCCTCCAGCCCCTGGCCATCACTAGTCTACCTTCTGTCTCTAAGATCTGCCTGTTTTGGACTTTTTTTTATCAGTGGAATCACACAAAATGTGGTCTTCCTGTCGGCTTTTTTTTTGGTCATTTGACCACATTGTACCATGTATTAGTACTGTTCTCCGAATGAGACCGCGAGGTGTGGACCCATCACAGATTACTCATCTGTTCTGAGCTGTTGGGCATTTGCCCTGCTCCCACCTTTTGACTATTCTGCATGCTGCTGCTGTGAGTGTTTAGACTGTGGATTCTTATGATTACCAGGAAATGTTACCAAAGGTGGGCTTTTTCCTGATGGAGGGGGCCCGGAATAAGATCAACTTAATATTACAGTTACAGAAAGCAGAAATGGTACTGTGACGATTAGGAAGGAACGTATAGGCATTCCTAGTCTAGTGTGTGTTGCAAGCTGGGTGTTTGCTCAATTCTTGATCAGCAGACTGCCTGACTGACATTTTTTTCCGCTATAGCTTCTTAATACCTTGAGGCTAGGAATGATGTCTAGCCGAAAACTGTTTTTCTCCTTCACTCTCATTTCTCTTTGATCAATCTCTTCTTTTCCAACATGTCTTCCGCATAGCCATAGCCATCTGTACCAGATCCCATGCTAGGTCCTTTTTTTAAAATTGTATTTATTGGCTCTGCTGGGTCTTTGTTGCTCTGTGCAGGCTTTCTCTAGTTGCAGAGAGCGGGGCTACTCTTCGCTGTGGTGTGTGGGCTTCTAGCCTTTTATCTGCAGAGGACAGTGGGAAAGAAAAGGTGACCATTCTTGAAAATTCCTTCTGTCTGCCGTGTAGGCGTGAAACAGAATGGAGGCAGACTTCATTCTCTCCTAACTCTTCCTCTGCTCTCTCGCCTGCCTCTTCTCCAGACAAAACCTGCTACAACCCTCTCTTCAACTCCGAGGACATGCAGGAGATCACCCAGCACTTTGCCGTCTGTCACGTGGACGCCCCCGGCCAGCAGGACGGCGCTGCGCCCTTCCCCACGGGGTAAGAGCAGGGGGCCTTGGGCCCCGGGAGAGGGGCAGGAAAGCCACGCAGGGTGGAGACAGGCAGTGGGGGGAGACCTTAGGTTTTACCTGTCTTCTTTTTTATTATGAGAAAATGTATATAACTTAGATTTACCATGTTTAACCATTTTTCAGTGTATTGACATAAAGTACATTCACACTGTGTAGCCATCACCACCATCATCTCCAGGACTGTTTTATGAGCCTAAACTGAGGCCCCACAAGCATCATACACTAACTCCCATCCCCCACCGCTCTGGACACCCTGTCCCCGGCCTCACAGCAGTCTGTTTACGCTGACTTTTTAATAGGTGTTTGTGATCTAGACAGGACTGAAGTGGGAGAGGTTAGCAGAGAGAACTAGAAAGTTGGGCAGAAAAAGAGACATTGTTGTTGGAAGTAATATTGATGAAGTACGTCCTGTGACCAGGCTTAATCATCTTTATTTGCAAGTGTTATTTGCATTTAATCCTTATATAACCGGTGCTGCTAGCTCCATTCTCTAGACGGAGAAACTGAGGCATGGAGAGGTTGACTGCCTTGCTCAAGGCATGTGCGACTAGTTTAACTGGAGGAGGGGGGTGATCGGGTTTGAGCCCAGTCTGCTGAATCTAAGGCTCATCCCCTCTTGGGAACTTCGGGCTACCTTGTTCGTGGGTGTCTACACTTCCTGCTCCCCCGCGGTGTGTGACTGGCATGGCCTTTCAGTTCTGGCTGTGAAACTGAGGCCAGGCTTAATTAATGTACTGAACAGTCAGAGTCACACAGGAGAGGCAGAATCCTGCCACGGTGTGATCGAACCAAGGTAGGAGCAGGTTCTTGGGTTTAAAGTCTCCCAGAAGAGGCCTCTTGGTCTCCACAAAGAGATCTCCTTTTTTGGTTACTATTCTGAATTATCCTTTTCTTTCTTTCTTTCTTTCTTTTTTTAACTGAAAAAAAAATTTTGTTGGAGTATAGTTGATTTGCAAGACTTCCCAGGTGGCAGTGTTAAAGAATCCGCCTGCCAATGCAAGAGATGCTAGAGACGCAGGTTCGATCCCTGGTTCGGCAAGATCCCCTGGAGAAGGAAGTGGCAACCCACTCCAGTATTCTTGCCTGGGAAATCCCATGGACATAGGAGCCTGGTGCGCTATAGTCCATGGGGTCTCAAAGAGTCAGAAATGATTGAGCAACTAAGCATAGATGATTTAGGGTATTGTGTTGGGGCTTCCCTGGTGGCTTAGATGGTAAAGATTCTGTCTGTATTGCAGGAGACCCGGGTTCGATTCCTGGGTTGGAAAGATCCCCTGGAGAAGGGAATGGCTACCCACTCCACTGTTCTTGCCTGGAGAATCTCATGGCAAGAGGAGCCTGGTGGGCTACAGTCCATGCGGCCGCAGAGAGTCAGACATGACTGAGCGACTTAGTGTCTGGCGTGCAACACAGTGATTCAGTTACACATCTACATATATGCATCGTATTTCAGATTATTCTATTTTATTTTAAGCTGTTTATTTTGTACTGGGGTCTAGCCGATTAACAATGTCGTGATAGTTTCAGGCGGACAGTGAAGAGACTTAGCCATACATATACATGTATCTACCGATTTATCCTAAATCATTAATCTTTCTCAGAGAGGAAGGGAAGGGACACCCAGAGATATAACATACACGTTATAAACTTCTTAATATGGCAGCAGATGAAGACAAAGGTCTGTCAGCATATCTCTGCTTGGCCAGATTGAAAGAGTTAGGGTGACCCAGTGGCTCTTAGCTCCTGATGGGGACATTTTAAAAATATTCTGAAACCTTGACTCCACTCCCAGGAATTTTTATTCAGTTGACCTAGAGCTTAAGGTGCCGGGTGTTGTTCCCCAAAGTCACCATGCGATCCAGCCTTTGGCTTGATGGGGGGTGGGATGGGTCTGGCTCCTGTCTGCCTCCTGTGGTTGGGGGTCTCCTCAGCCCTCCAGAGTACACGCCCTTCATCCCAAGGCTGAGCTGGCAAAGCAGGGATGGGGGGCGGGGGTGCCTGGCTGGTCCTCCTGCCTCTGGAGTCAGCTTCCTGCATGTAGGGGCCTCCTGAGTAAGTGTGGGCATGGAGCTCTGGGGAGTCAGAGTCAGCCTAGAAATGGGAGATGATTGGGAAAGAGAACCTGGGTTCAGTGTGACGTGATGGATAGGGCTGCTGCTGGTCAAGAAGAAGGAGCCAGGCGGGGAAGTGGCTCCGCGTGGGACCGGGGGTTGGACCACTCGTGTTGCCGTTGGAAAGGCGGACACAGTGGGAGCAAGAGATCCCTTCCGGGTGCTGCTAAGGAGCTGGTGATGGGAGCCTCTGTTGCTTCCTGCATCGGCAAAGGGGACGCCCTCGCCCTGAAGTCAGACTCAAGTGGCCGGCAGACTCCCTGCTGTTCTTGTTGCTCAGTCCTAAGTTGTGTCTGACTCTTTGGGACCCCGAGGACTGCAGCATGCTAGGCTTCCCTGTCCTCCACTGTCTCCCTTAGTTTGCGCAAACTCATGTCCATCGAGTCGGTGGTGCCGTCCAGCCATCTCCCCCTCTGTCGCCCCTTCTCCTCCTGCTCTCAGGTTTCCCCAGCCTCAGGGTCTTTTCCAGTGAGTCGGCTCTTTGTGTCAGTGGAGCAGGCTCCCTAACCGCCCCAGTGTGAGCCCTCACACCATCACCCTCCAGCGCACCTGCTGTCCTGGGCCAGTTTGGAACAGAGGGGAGCTCCTCCTGCCCTCTGTCAGCAAAATCTGTGGCCCCAGAGGATGTGTGAATCGAGGCATCTCGTGCCTTGAACTTCCCAGGCCTCCTTTCCTGAAGCTGAATTAGCCCGCTGTGTCCACCCCGTCAGGGTGGTGTGTGTTCTCCACCTTGTGTCCCAGGCACCTCTTGGGGAGAGAAGTTAAGAGGGGTTTCCGTAAGATCAGGAACACTTCCCGGCAGGGCTGCCAGGGAACCTCCTTTGAAATCCTTAGAGCTCCAAGTCCCTGTTCATCTATAAAACCAAGTCACTTTTCTCTTAGCTTCAGTGGTATTGATAATCTTTATTCGAAGGAAATCATAGCAACCTTAGAGATGCAACCCCATGGACTGCAGACCACCAGGCTCCTCTGCCCATGGAATTTTCCAGGCAAGAATATGGGAGCGGGTTGCCCTTTTCCTACTCCAGGGAATCTTCCTGACTCAGGGATCAAACCTGCATCTCTTAGGTCTCCTGCATTGGCAGGCAGAATTCTTTAGCACCGCGCCACCTGGGAAACCCAAATGAGTTTACAGTGCTCATCTAATGCTCGCTGTGGGACCTGGGACAGAGGAAGCAGTTTGTAAAGGGCCACTTTACAAAGTAGAGGGTTTGGGAGGATTAGGATGGAGAGCATCCTTGCCCAGAGGAATAGGCTGTGTACACTGTGGGGGGTACCTGGAATAGGGGCCACAGAGGGACTAGACTGAGGAGTCTGGGTGCACAAGGCAGGTTGTCACACCATCCCTGCCCTTCAAGCGTGTTCCAGTTTGTACTGTTTATTTCTGCCAAGGTCCGAGCTCTCGCTAACTGCCTCTATGTGCCTTCTCCTAAGGTACATGTATCCTTCCATGGACCAGTTGGCTGAAATGCTCCCTGGAGTCCTGCAGCAATTTGGGTAAGAGCTTGCAGAGAATGGTGACTTCGAGCTTCTGTCTCTCCTGGGGCCTTGATCTGGCCCCACCACTGAAATCTAGGTGAATGTTTAAAGATAGGGAAGAAATCAGCTTGTCACACTCTGCAGACAGTGTCTTTTCTCACAGTCTCTTTATTCTGATGTGCTTCTTGCAAGTCGGGCTCTTCTCCCTGAGTGAATCCACCCTATGATGGCAGCCACTCAACCCACCCTTTCCTCACCTCTCTTCTCTTATTGCTTTTTCTTTCCCATGGAATGTTCCAGAATGAACTGCAGCCCTTATTTCTTCAGTGCTCATTTCCTTCTTCCTTGAGCCTTTCATGTGATGATAACACCTCAGAGTTCTTACCCAGTTCACTTGCCTTCCAAATTTTAGAATCCAAAATACAGCTGAAGGGCAGGAAGAGGCAGTGCAGGGACTAGGCCTTCCCGTAAATGACCGTCGGGTGCTGTCCGAGCCTGGCCGCAGTCAGGAGTGGAGTGAGGGGAGAGCAGGAGTCTTCCCGAGGTCGTGGTCTTCTGTGAGGCCACAGAGCGCATGGCATCGCAGGCCCTCCAGGGCCTGTAAGGCGGCTTGGTGCCAGCCACCCTCAGGGATGCCCAGGACAGACCCTGGGGGAGACGGGGCTCTCAGGGCAGGGGGCGAGGGCTGCACAGCCTCACATTGCTCCCCTGCCTGGGATGTGAATTTTTATTTCTGCTTCTAGGCTGAAGAGCATCATTGGAATGGGAACTGGAGCAGGTGCCTACATCCTCACTCGCTTTGCTGTGAGTTTTTTTGTTTTAACTTTTTATTTTGTATTGGAGTATAGTGTGTTAGTTGCTCAGTCGTGCCCGACTTTTTGCAATGTCATGGACTATAACCCCCGCCAGGCTCCTCTGTCCAGGGGTTTTCCGGACAAGAATGTTGGAGTGAGTAGCCATCCCCTTCTCCAGGGGAACTTCCCACATTGCAGGCAGGTTCTTTACCATCTGAGCCACTCGGGAAGCCCCTATTGGACTATAGCCGATTAACGATGTGATGGTTTCAGATGAACAGCTAAGCGACTCAGCTATACATCCGCATGTATCCATTCTCCCCTGAACTCCCCTCCCATCCAGGCCGCCGTATAATGTTGAGCAGAGTTCCAAGTGCTGTGCAGTAGGTCCTTGTTGGTTAAAAAGAAACTTAAAAAAATATGTTTTAAATAAAATTAATTCAAGATTAAGGCAGAAATTGTTTTTTTTTTCCACCCCGCCCGAAGGCAGAAAATTGGAAAAACCGCAAATAAAGAGAAAAATCACAAAAGGGAAAATAATGAACCACAATTCCATTTCCCAAGGCGAACCACAGTTCACATGGGGCTGTGTGGTCCAGAGTTCTGTGCGCCCGCGGCATGTGAGGGCTGTGCGCCTAGGCACACAGCAGTGGCCCTTTCCCCTTCATTGAAACGCCTCACTAGACAGATGCTTTTATCATCGTCCTGACCGTGGCCAGGGCCTCACATCACTGAGTGTTGTGTTGTGGCCCTTCTTTGTGACTGCTGCACAGGTTTTGTAGTCAGGAAAGTCTTGGACCCTGACTGACGCTTAACTAATCAGAGATGCGCGTGTTGGCAGGATGAATGTCACTGACATTACTCGGGGTCCGCATCAGGGGCTCTCAGGTCCTCTGTATCCTGACCAGACATTGTATTCAACCATATGTAATCTGACGGCCTATTATTTGCTGGACTTTCTAGAGGTTAGGAATGCTAGCATGAATACAAAATGGTCTAGCTGTCTGGGCTCTGAGCCCACAAAGTACAGTCTCGACTCTATCTTAGATTTCTGTCTCTGAGAAGTAAGGGGATTCTTACTGACTCCTGAAGAGCCGAGTACCGTGTCTGGTTTATGACGTCCATGGTGTGATGTGCCCATCACAGCTGGGGAAGCTGAGGGGCAGCGGGGCGAAGTGACTTGTCCCAGGCAGGTCTGCCAAGTCTGTGTGCTTCAGCTCCTCCTACAGTTTCCTCTCTGCACTCTCTCAGAAGTCCCATGTAATGTCTGCTATGCTGGAACCTCAGTTTTGGAAGTTGGGGGGGACATCCAGAGCATCAGCCTGCTCTGGGGGTCCACACAGACCCTCTTGGACTTTTCTCTGTCTTTAGTAGTTTGATTTTAAAGTTCACAGTCTTTCCTGTGGCCGGGTTGTCTCTCTCACCTCGTGCCTTGAATTGCAGCTCAACAACCCCGAGATGGTGGAGGGCCTTGTGCTCATCAACGTGAACCCGTGTGCGGAAGGCTGGATGGACTGGGCTGCCTCCAAGGTGAGCCTGGGGTCCTGGGTCAGCCAGGGGTTCCCAGCCTGCAGAGGGGCAGGTGTGCCCGACTCTGCCTGGAGGGCAGACTGCAAGGAACCTCTCCTTGCACCAACTCCACCATCCCCAGTAAAGAAGGCTACTTTCCTCTGCTTGGCGTTGAACAGTGAACATGATCTCAGCCATGCGCCATTCAGATTTCAACAAGACACTACTGTCCAAGTCAGTGATACCAGTGGGATGTGGGTCTCCAGCCAGCTTTGATAAGGAGAGCCTGAGTTAAGATGTATCTGCTGGGGATGTAGCATATGTTGGGTTTATATGAAGATGCTGAGACTAAAAAGACTTAAAAGGCAAAAGACAATTGTCTGTCACCCACTCACCCACATATGATTAATTAAAAAATATATATATATATATATATATTTGGTACTGATTTTATGCCACTTAGTTTTACGCCAATAATAATTAGCTAACATGTGTTGAGCATTTATTAGGTTCTCTTTCTACGCTCCGTGGCTATGTCTGCATGACCTCATTCAATCCTTAGTCACCCCAGGAGTGGGGATTGTTATGACCATCTTATGGAGGAGGAAACTGAGGGTCACCGGGTTAGGATGTTGTCCAGGGTTGCATAGAGCCGGGCAGTGAGAGAACTGGGGCCGAAGAGGACCCCTTGGACTCTGGGGTCCTCGGGTCACCCCCGAGCTGGGCTCACCGCGGGCCCTGCCTCCGTCAGCAGGTGCCAGGTGCCCGCCTGGAGCCAAGCTCCACAGGGCAGGAAACGCAGAGAGAACAGGGCACATCCCTGCCCAGGCAAGGATGTCTCGGGAAGCTCAGCTCTGGCTGGTTCCTTGTTTATCTTTTGAAAATGATCATTGTTTTTTTTCATAAAGGCCCCAGTATTTGCCAAGGAGAAGGGGAAACCGTTCCAGTGGAAACAGGACAAAGACTTTCAAGCCGGGGTTATCCTGGCTTCTCATTTGGAAAGTGTGTTTTTGCCAAGATTGGGGTGGCTGTCCGGGACAGGGAGTGTGAAGGGGTCGTGCCCCCCCACAACCTCCACCCCACCCTGGCCACTCTATTTCGTTTCTTCCTGGAACATTCTGCCAGGACACGGGAGCCCTTTCCTCCCGCCGGCATGATATTTAGGAGTGGCACACACTCCCTGTTTTTTATTTTGTTTTCTAGCAAAGGGAGTGACATTGCAGTGGGCAGTTTGGCTTCTTGGTAGCTGTCCTGTGCCAGACGTGGGGCTGGGCTGTTGACCATTGGCTGATGTGGGCCTGAGCGCTTTTTGTGGGTTTTACTGTTTACGCTGTATCTTTCCTTCTCAGCTGCAGCCCTGGTAGAAGAAGACCTCTCTCTCAGGGGTCTAGTGTGTGTCAGACACTGGGGTCAGATCCTGGGACATGTGTAGTTGCCTCGTGTAACCCTCGCCTTGGCCTGTGACTCTGAGCTTCCTGGCACCCCGGTTTTGATGAGAGGTCTGAGGTCCAGCGGCTCTGTGATGCGCCCCCCAAACCCAGGGTCACACAGCTAGGAGAACACCCATTCTAGAGCTTCTCTCCCCTACCAGTCCCTGACTGACATTGAAGTTGGTCAACACACACTTATGGAGCTCCTACTGTATGCTTAGCATTTATGCCTAGCTGTATATACAGCTCCATAAACGCTGTATACCCAGCATTTATGGAGCACTTATTGTATACCTAGCACTTATGGAGTTCTTGCTGTATGCCTAGCACTTATGGAACTCTAGCTTTGTCAGTGGGAGCAGGTAGAGAAGAGGTCAGAACATTCAGAGAGGAAGCTAGCTTGAGAGGGAAAAATCCGGAGGATGACACAGAAAGGATAGTTGGGCATAAACAGGTCCTGCTGTATAGACCAGCAACGCAGTGTGTGTTTGGAAGCAAGAGACAACACCCTACCCCACAGCCCCCGCCACCCCTTGCTGAGGACTTGGTGAGCTGTGGCCTGGTGAAAGCTGGGAACTTGTGAGATCTTTGTTCAGACATATTTTCTGCACATCTCCTGTGCCCCGGGCTCTGAGAGTGAGGAGCGGATGGAGGGCCAGGCCGCGTTGCCAGGGCTCCAGGCCCCACAGGTAACTGGAGACAGGTGACCACCTTCCACCACGGGGGTGACCCCAGACTTGGATGCGGGGGAGCCCAGGCCACTGCTCCGCCCCAGGGCAGTGGGGTTTGCTGACCCTGTCTGGCTGCTGCAACAAACGCCTGCGATCTAATCCCGCCTGCTTCTGTCCTCCCAGATCTCCGGATGGACCCAAGCCCTTCCAGACATGGTGGTGTCGCACCTCTTCGGGAAGGTGAGCGTGTGACCTGGCGTTCTGTTGTTCACTCATGTGCTGCCCCGAGCAGAGGGCGCGGAGCGAGGGGACGACCCCCGACCCTCCCCAAACGGAGAGTCGTGACTCATCCACAATCGCCAGGTCTTTCCTTCTCTCTCGCTCTCCCTTCAACAGTTTTTTTAAACAGCTTTATTGAAGTACAGCACATATTGAAAGTATAAAAAGTGACAGATTTTGGCATTCGTATACGCCAGTAAAATCCATCACTGAAGCCCAGGTGACTAACAACACAGCTTCCCCCCAGGACCTCCCCGGGGCCGCCTGGCCCTCCTACTCTTGGTCCTCCTCTGATCCTCTTTGGGTCCCTGCAGACTCGCCAGAATTCCCTAGAGTTTTATGTAAACAGCATTACACTGTATGGGCTCCTTAATTTTCCAACCTGGCTCCTTTCAGTCCACTTAATTATTTTGCGATCCATCTGTGTTGATGGGCGTATTGAGAGTTCACCCCTTTGTCATGCTGAGTGGTGTTCCGTGGTGCGGAGGGACCAGAGGTTGCGTCTCCATTCACCGACTGATGGGCGTTGGGTTCTTTTCAGTTCTGGGCTATGACAAAGCCAACAGCAAGCACATCTATGGACTGTGTCAGCCTCAGTCCTAAGGGACTGTGATCCGTGCGAGAAAGACTTTTTATTCTCAGCTATGGATATATATATATATATATATATACACACTCCGCCCCCAGTGGTGGATGAGGAAACTGAGATCAGAGAGGTTGAGTGACCTGTGTGAGGTCCACAGCCAGCGAGAGGGGCTGAGATTGGAGCCCATGAGTCTGGCTGCAGCGGGGGTTCCCGTAACCGATGCGGGATGCTGGCCACCTGTGCCTCCGCTGGTGCCTGGCCCTCAGATGGGCTGTTGTGCAGGTGCCCCCACTGAGGCTGGTCTGAGCCAAGCCCCTGGTGACCCGGGAGTGGTGCGTGGTTCCGCCCTGTCCCCCGGCCAGCGTGGCCCCTGCCTCTGGCCTTGTTCCTCCTGCTGAGGGAGAGGGCCGGATGTGGGTCTGAAGTGCCAGCATGGAGAGATGTGCTCTGCTCCCTGTGTGTGGCCTACATACCCTGCCTGCTCCGCAGCTGGAGAGCGTGACCTGTGGCACCCGGGGAAGCAGATGTTTGCTGGGCTGCTGCAGACACCACTGCCTGCTCCGCGGCTGGAGAGCGTGACCTGTGGCACCCGGGGAAGCAGATGCTTGCTGGGCTGCTGCAGTGTGCATTGTGTTGGTCCTCGTGTTCGTTGGTGTGGCTGCTGTAGCAAAGCTGGATATCTTAAAACAACAGACATATATTCTCTCTCACTTCTGAGGCCAGGAGTCTGAAATCAAGTGTCGGCCGGGCCTCAGCCCTCCAATGGGACTAGGGGAAGGTCCTTCCTTGCTTCTTCCGGCTTTCGGTAGCTTCAGCATCCCTTGGCGGGTCGTCCCTCACTCCAGTCTCTGCCTCCATCTTTGCACGGCTTTCCCTGTATCTGTTTCAAATCTCCTTCTTTCTTTTACAAGGACGCTGGTTCTAAATCTCTGGATTTAGAACCTACCGGGATAATGCAAGATGACCTCATCTCTGGATCCTCAAGTTAATTACATTTGCAAAGACCTTTATTTCCAAATAAGTTAACTTCACAAGGTCCAGGAACGTGATGTGAACACATCACTGGGACAACCTTTCAGACTGCTAAAGTCCTCTTTTTTTATGTTTCAGTTTCCATTACATTTCTCCACCCTGAGTGTATAATGTGTGCCTCGTAGGAATATAGGAAAGATCAAGCCACTGTCTGTATTTTCTTGGAAGGGTGTTGTCAAGTATAGAGTGAGAACTTTGCCTGACTGTACCTGAAATTACTTGGGGTGTCTGTTGGGGCCCCCAACTCACTGCAGTTGTTTTGATCTGTAACCCCAGCACAATTCTTCGTGACTTTCCTGATTTTTTCTGGGAGAACAGCTAGTTGGTCCCTGTTGCTTCAGTAATCATGGACTGTTTTGACACAGCCCTGGGCCGACGCTGGCCCCTCTTTGCTCCCTCCCACTCTTGATCTGGTTGTCATCAATTACATCAGGCCCTTTCATGAAATTGCAGCATCCTCTGTTGTACAAATGAGAAATGGAACAAGCTCATAACTTGTTTGTCTCAAATCACATTCAGAAAGGAACCAGGGAGAGAGAAGGCTGAGGCTGGCCTTCTGCAAAGGTCTGGTTGGCCCTCCTGGGAATCAAGATTGAGCTTCTTTCTGGCAACTTCCCATTGCATGAGTTAGTTTTGTTTTGCAAACATGAAAAACTTCTTTTCATCTATTTCCATTAAAAAGAAAATAATAGTAATTGCTAAAGTCGCATCAGTGTTTTCAGTGGGCTTCCTAGACAGCCCAACCTTTATTAAATCCTACAATTTGATGAAGTAGGTGATGTCACTCCCACTCTTTTTTTTTTTATTAAAGGAAACTGAGGCTCAGAGAGATAAAACACTTGTACAATAAAAGGACAGGGATGGAGCCAAGTTCAGAGCCAGGAGGACTGAGTTCAGATCAGAACTCCCAAAGTCTGAGCCCAGAAAAGCATGCTTGCCCCTCCAGCTTTGTGATCGCTCTCCTCGCAGTTGCTATTCAGACATCAGTCTGCTTCTGGGTATAGCTTCTGCTTTCCCAAAGCTTCCCTCGGGCCCATAGCAGGCCTATGGATTAGGCATTGCTGTCTTCACTTTGCACCTGAATAAGATGAAGAATGGCGAGGGTAGTGACCAGCCAGCGCCATAGTTCCCGCAGATGACATCCTCCTCTCTCTACGCAGGAGGAATGCAGAGTAACGTGGAGGTGGTCCACACCTACCGCCACCACATCGTGAACGACATGAACCCTGGCAACTTGCACCTGTTCATCAACGCCTACAACAGGTACCCGGTGCTGTTCAGCCACACGATGGCCGCTTTTGTAGGTCCGGAACTAAGACGGGACAAGGGAGGCGGGAGCATAAAGTTAACAGCAGCCCCGGAGCAAACAGATGAACAGAACAAGGGTTCCCAGTAAAGGCCCCAGGAAGTCAGGTGCCTCCCGGAGTTTTGAGTATTGATCCTTTGCAAGGGGGCTTCCCAGGTGGCACACTGGTAAAGAATCCACCTTGCCAGTGCAGGAGACACAGAAGACGCAGATTCGATCCCTGGGTTGGGACGATCCCCTGGAGTAGGAAATGGCAGCCCGCTCCAGTATTTTTGCCTGGAGAATCCCATGGACAATGGAGCCTGGCCAGCTACAGTCCATGGGGTTGCAAAGAGCGGACACGACTGAGTGAGCACACGTGTACTTTGCAAGGAGCTTAACTCCACTCCAGATCACCAGGAGTACAAGCACGAGTGACATGCAGTCACATGGCAAACAGTTTGCGCATGGATTTACGTATGTGCCTGTGCCGAGGCTGACCCTAAGAAGGACCAGAGGTGGGGAGAGTTGAGAGGGATAGGGAGAGGAATCCAGAAGGGCTACTGGGAGGTGACGGACTCATTCCAAGGGTAAGGAGCAACTGAGCCTGGCTTTTGGCAAGGGTGCAGCCCTCTGAAGCATACCTGGGTGACAGTTTGGGGCTCAGCTAGGGAAAGGGACAGCTCGGGGCCACTGATGTCGGCCAGAGGTTCTAGAATCCCCAAGGAACTCAGTCTGCCACTCCACAGAGGGGTCAGGGATGAGCCTCCTGGGCTCTGTGTCTCCTCACATGTTAATAACTCAACTTTACTAAGGGCATTCGTGTCTCTTCCCACCTACCTTCCTCCCAGCCTCTCAGTGATGGAGGGACAGGTAATACTCGCAGTGAGTAGCTAAAGACCGGAGGCTGAGCACCCATTCATTCAGCAAACACTAGCGAGGACTGGAGTGGGCAGGCTTTTGACTGGGCGGTGGGCACTGAGGAGACCAGCAGCAGCTCCCGTAGCCCCACACACTGCAGGAAAGAACTGATGCCTCCTAAACTCCATGATGAGGGTGCCCTCATCATCATCTCCTGCTGGGGAAGTGAAGGCCCAGAGAGGTTCAGCACCCTGCCTGAGGCCACACAGCTAGCAAGCAGAGGAGCCTGATTTGAATCCAGCCGGACTGGCTCCGGGCTGAGCACTGGGAAAGGGTGTCTCATTTTGGGAGGTGCCAGGCAGGGAGAGGCTGCTGGCCATCTGTACAGTGAGAAACAATAGGAGCATTAGGAGGGAGTGAAAGGATCAGGTCTGAGTTCTAAAGAGATGGTTTGGTTACTATGTAGAGGACTCCGAGTTAGGCATGAGAGTAAGACTCAGACTCAAAGAAAAGCCTGGACAGCATTTGGGAGGTGAAGGCTGTGGCTTGGGGGATAGGTGGGAATGAGAAAGCCTCCACAGAAGGATGTAATTTGTGCATAAAAGGAAAAAAAAAAAAAGGACAATAAGGTGGAGTCCACAGGAAATGTATGAGTCCTGCTGTCCCTGAAGCCACTTCTATGGACCCAGAGAGGCTGGGGTGGGACCCCACACAGCTTGGGATGCGGGTAGCTGTTTGCCAGAGGGGCCAGTGCAGAACTCCAGTGGTTGCCTGGATGGAAGGGGGCTTCCTCCAGCGGAGCGTACGCTGTTATAATGGTGCATCTGTTTGTTGTCTGCAGCCGGCGGGACCTGGAGATCGAGCGGCCGATGCCTGGAGCCCACACGGTCACCCTGCAGTGAGTTGCCCTTCCCCTCTGCGCTGTCTCTTCAGCTTTGCTGGCTGGTGCCAGCAGCATCTTAGTCCTGACCTTGGCAGGACTGCCTGCCTGGTGCTAGGACAACCCAGTGGGTAAGACCTGGGTGGATTCTAGTCAGGGATTGGGCATGACCCAACTTCACTATCTCTTTGTGCAGGAGTTTGGTTTGTAGGGCATCCCCGAGACTTAGGGTTGAGGGGACCTCAGATCTCAAACAAGGCATGCTAATAACCACACCTGACAGAATTTATGAAACACCTACTCTGTGCCCAACTGTTTGAGGCTTTGCTTCACAGAGTCTGGAGACAAATAAGGCACAGGACCCACTTTGAAGTGCTTTATAAAACTAGAAAGAAAAGACAGTCCTGGGTATGACCAACTGGATTCCACCAGTAATGACTATGTCTTATTATAGATCCTTACATGAACCATATTATTTGACACCTGAATTTGGCATATGCAATTTCCTTAATTAGGTGTGTCCTTTTTGTCTCTGTTTTTGATGACTGGCAAAGTCCTACTCATCCTTCCTTGAAGAGTACTTGAAAATAAAATATCAGGGCATAGAAATTCCCTGGCTAAAATTCATACTATGGTGTAAATGACTACTTACCCATTTTATCCTAAAAATAAAGCAGAGGGTGGAGAAAGAAGGCAGTAAAAGAGCAAAGAGTACAGGGGGAAACAAAATAATTTCTTTCTTTTTTTTTTTTTTAAGAATTCTGGTCCCAGCCTGGCAGGTCTGAGAGCATGAGAATCTTTAAATGAACCTTGTGTTAACTCCCCGTCTCTCCCTGCCCCCAGGTGTCCTGCTCTGTTGGTGGTTGGTGACAGTTCTCCTGCTGTGGATGCTGTGGTATGTAGAAATCACCAGTAGCTTCCATGCTTAAATTGATGGTCCAGATCTGGTTGACTTTGTATGAAGTCTCTCTGCCCACCCTCTGCCCTTCCTCTGCTCCCATCAGAGCAAGTGACATCTTCTGGATGCCGTATTGGACTTTGGGCAGAGGGCCCAGCCACCAGCTTCCTTCCCTGGTGACTGCCAGCCCTAGTTACTTGGCAGTGGGCCTTCTATCTCATCTCCCAGGCCCCCTCACCTGCCGAGCTGCCTCCCACTGGCTTGTTTATATGGGCATGCTGCCACTTGAATTCCTGGCCAAGAGACCTCTGCCCATCTGGGAGTCAGGTGGCACTTTCAGATCTGGTTGGAGCCTTATCATCTTACAGGGCAGAGAGGCACCTGGGGAGCAGAGCTTAGGAAAGGCTCAGTTCACTCCTTAATTCCCACCTGTGATATTGTAAAGGTAAAACAAGGATTCTATCTTTCCAACGTCACTATAGCTGGGGACATGGGCGACTTAGGGGCTATTGGGAAAAGTCTAGAATTGTGATGTGCTTTGAGAGGTGAGCTAGCATAGGGTCTGCAAATGTTCATTTAGTAAAGACCTGGGGTATCCAAACGAACCATGCAATCTAGTCCACTGGAAATGGCAACCCACTCCAGTAATCTTGCCTGGAGAATTCCATGAACAGAGGAGCCTGGAGGGGGTCGCAAAGAGTCAGACACGACATGCAACTAATACTTAACCTTAAGTGCACTGGACATAATCGTAGGATGTATCAGTAAAGATACATTGCTTACATTAAGAGAGGTGATAATTCTACTTTAGGCACCCTGGACATCACAAATGAGGATTTTCCCCACTTCTGGGTGCACTTTTAAGAGGGTCGCTGAGAAACTGAAGAAAGAAACCAGTTTGGTGGATGTGGTTTCATGTGAAGAATAGTTGTCAGGACTGGGGATGTTGAATCTGAAGAATCACTGGCAGCAGCTGGTTAAAGAAGCCCGTCCATTTAGTGACTGTTTCTGTAGCACCTTCTACAGTTTAGCTAATCTTCATCACAACCCTTTGAAAAAGATACTGTCTTTATTTTACTGATGAGGAAACTGAGGCTCAGAGAAGTTAAGTAACTTGTCCAAGAGCACACAGCTGATGGTAGCAGGCCTAGAATTTAAAGCCATCTATTTAATACCACAGCTTGTGTTCTTTCTTCCATACCAGTAAGAGCATTGGAATTTCTGATGATAGTAGCAGAGTGGCAGGGAGGGGGTAAAGTTTATGACTTTGGCTTCAGGTAGGAAATTAGAAATTTCTTCTCCCTCTTCCCATCCAGGTGGAGTGCAACCGAAACTAGACCCAACGAAGACCACTCTTCTCAAGGTATAGGGAAAGCGGTGGAGGGTTGCATTTATTCTTTCTTAGAAACACCAAAATTTTTCTGCAGAATTGAGTTGTGCCTGATTATAGTATAACTGGTGGTCAGAAACCACAGAAATGATGACTGTCTGTTAGGAAACACCGACTGAGTGCTGGCTGGCAACCCAAGGCTGCAGAGATGAAAGGATCTATGTATGAGACTCCAGGAGCTTATGGGCGGCTGGCCATGGCGCTCTGGAGAGGGATGGACAGGAACTGTGTGGGCAGGGCCTGATTCTAGACAGACTCTTCCCACTGCACCACCCTGCCCTGCTTTGTGGGCCCCTGGAGCTCAATTCCCTTGTCTTGTCACTACATCCTCATTAGGCTGAGGGCCTCCCCGGGTTAGCTGACCTTGACCTTGAGCCTGGACTGTAGGCTGGCCACAGCCTCACTCACTCTCACTGGAAGAGACCTTCCAGCTTTGTTTCCCCATCCTCATCCCATCCTCATTTCCCTCCCCAAGTGCTCCAGAGCCTTAGGCTTTGGAAAAATCTTCACACGTGCCTGAAATGGCTTTAAGCAGAGATGGCTTTGGATGTAGTGATTTAATGGACCTTCAGAAGCGACAACATTCACCGAGGATGGCCAACCAGGAGCCTCATCAGACTGGAAGGCTTGAATGTTGCATTTTCCTTCCGAGGGGTCTTTAAAGAGATCATGTGCATGGGGCCTTCTGCAGTGAATGCTTTCTGGTCAGACAGACCCCGCTTGGGACTTTACAAGTTCCTCCAATTCTCTCTGGCCGTTTCTGCCTCTAAAGTGGGACAGCCATCCCTTCCAGGGTTCTTGAGGGGCAGAGCGAAACCACCTACAGGGCCTAGCACAGCGCCTGGCCTGTCATAAGCTGCAGTAGTGGTGCCAAGAAGGCAGAGTCCAATGCCGACGTGGTTAGCAATCAGAGCAGCCTAGCCCAGTGAGGTGGGGGTTTCCCCACCCATAACCTGCCCAGTACCCTCAGAGGGCAGGACCCGGGTAGGGCAGCAGGCGGAATGGATGCCCGCTTGCAGCCAGTCCACAGAGTCGGCACGCCCTCCACCGAGGCCTCGCACTAACCAGTCTCCTGTCTCCCCCAGATGGCAGATTGCGGCGGCCTCCCGCAGATCTCTCAGGTGAGCCACCCCCATCTCCACTCCCCACGTGGAAGGCAGGGGTCTCTGGGACCTGTTACTCCTTTTACCCTCACTGCCTGCTCCGCCCCGCCCCTGTACCATGACGTCTCATGACACTTTGTAGACCTGTTACCATTTGTAAAAGTGCTTGCACGTCAGGACGTATCAGATCCTCCTGCAGGAGTCCCTGTGGAGCAGATGACACTGGGTTCAAGGCAGGAAGGGATTTGCTGAGCAGACATAGCTTGGCAGTCATGGACCAGAATCTAGGTGTGCCTGACCCCGAAGACCAAAGGCTGTAGCCATAGGCTCCCGGAGCCCAAGGCCAGAGCAAGGAGCACAGAGAGGAGATGAGCCAAAGTGTGTGTCTGTGCCTATGTGTATGTGTGTGCCTATGTGTGCCTATGTGTGTGTGCACATGTGTATGTGTGTGTGTGTTCATCCACACATGTATATGCATGTGTGTCTGTGGGCACCCACATGTATATATGTGTGTGTCACTGTGTGTATGCACGTGTGCATATGTATGTGTGTACACGCACATGTGTATATGTGTGTGTGCACGCACATGCATATAGGTATGTGCCTGTGGGTGCATGCATGTGCATGTGTGTGCATGCATGTGTGTGTGTGCACACATGTGTATATGTATGTGTGTCTGTGTGTGCATGCAGCAGTAATCAGGCACAGGTGGCCTTGTGTGGCTCTCTTAGCCTCCCTCTCCAGTGTCCCTCTCTGTTTCTACGGGCAAAGAACAAAGTATTTTCACGTTTGTATCTGCTATTGGGTTTTGCCTATTTAATAGCTGGGAGTAGCCAGAGAAGGATGGAATGGTTCAGTTTCAGAGGGAACAGATGGGTTCCAGTCGAGCCTGCTTAGATGTAAATAAGAATTAATAGTTGCACACTATTTTATGATGGGCTGTTTATCCACGCAGCCTGCTCAACACCTTGCTGAGACAGTGCAACTTAAATTGGCTGAAGAGAAGTGGTACCATTATTTCCTCTCTCCCTCCTTTATTCCTTTCTCTATTTGAAATGAGAAGACTGTAACCCTAGCCATAATTAAAGCATGTTTTATTTTATTTTATTTTGGTGTGAGATCTTAGTTCCCCAACCAGGGATCAAACCTGTGGCCCCTGCAGTGGAAACGCAGAGTCCTAACCACTGGACCACCAGGGAAGCCACGAAACACATTTTAAATGTGAAGGCAGGAGCTAAACTAGCCCAGCCCCTCAGGAGAGCAGCCCAACAAGAACCAATGGCTCTGTAATCCTGCCTTCTCCTGCTCTTGCAAGTTGGGTGTGTTTACAAAGGACATTCCCATCCTTCATTCCATTCAATCCCTGCAATAAGCTTTAGAGAGAGGAAGAACATGCCTTCTACCGCAGCCACAGAAGGGGAATGGAGGCTATCAGACGGCAGAGATTGCCTATGGGCATGCAGGGGAGCTGAGTTGGGGCCGAGATCTCGTTTCCAAGCCCATCCTCTTGTTTTGTCTGCCATGTTGAACACAGATGCCCTTGGCTTTCTGCAGCTCCAACGTGCAACTCTCGTTCTTATCGTCCCGTGACTCCTAGAGGGCACTTTTAGCACAGACTCTTCTTTAAATATCACCTGGCTCTGAGAACAGTGGCAGGAGTTGGTGGAGGTGGGCAATGCCACTCTGATGATGGCTCACCAGTGAAGTGAAAGGGTATGAGAATAGACCCCGGACATTATATTTGAGAGTTGGAATTAATTAGCCTTCAAATATAACCCTTACCCAAACATTCACCTCCTGGTTTAATTAAACTTTGAGAGTAATTGGTCAAACTGGGTATGTTTGCAGCAGTACCAGCTCATTTTATTTAAAGTAGCCCAGTTGATTAAGAGATTTGTCTGTCATCCATCCTTCTATCCATCCATCCATCCTCTTATCCTATCCTTTCTTTCCATTTTTCCTTTCCTTTCATCCTTCCTTCTTTAAGACCATTCATCCTTCGTTTATTCATCTATCTATCTTCCCTCCTTCTTCCCATCCACCTTTTTTCATTTTCATCTATCCATGTATCCACTGTCCTTTCATCCAGCCAGCCACCAGCCTGCCTGCTACTGGGGTGAGAGTAAGCTGCTATGGGATTTGGAAAACCCTGGGTTAATGTGCAGGCACACTAATTAACCAGAAGACCTTGGATGGATTGTTTATCTCTCCAAATCTGTTCAGCTATGAAATGTTTATGAAGATGGTACTAACCTCGTAAAGTCATTGTTCTGGACACATCAGTTTATCCAATGATATATTCTTCACAGAAATCCCCAGTTGCAGGTGTAGCGCTATGCCCATGTTATATAGGTGAAGCTGGCTCAGACCGGTCGTGTAGCTTGACTAAGTTCCTCCAGCTATGTAGTGAATTTGAATGTTCTTCCTGGCCCAAGCTAAGTTTGTTCTCCATAATCATCCCATTCTTTGCTTTCCTTTTGTATTTTTGTCCTGTTAACATGTGGCATTTCCATCTTTTGCCAAGCTCTTTAATGAAGGTGACCACAGGCCTGGCTCCCGATGGCCCCGAGTGATCCAGACCTCCGGTGACTGACTGCACTTTTGCTTTTTTCTCTTGCAGCCGGCCAAACTGGCCGAGGCCTTCAAGTACTTCGTGCAGGGCATGGGATACAGTGAGTATGGCCTTTCCCAGCAGGGGGTGGGCCGAGGGGCAGCAGTGGGAACTGGAAACGGACTGGGCCAAGGATTCTGTGTCACCATGGGCAGCTTTAGCTTTTTGCACGCCGGGCACGTCAGGGAAGAAGTATTTAGGTGTGTGGAGGGTGGGCCGCAGTGCAGAGCTTCCAGTGTCTCCTCATACCCTAGTGGCTCATTCTCCCTTCGTTGTTGAACAGAAGCTGTTTCACACCAGGGAATGTTTTAAGTGTGGGTGAGGACTGGTCCTCTGAGGACCAAGAAGACAACAACCCATGAAACCATGAAAATCTTTTTTAATTTTGATTACATGCTTCCCTAAGAGACTTGTAGGGAGGATGGTCCTGGTGGTGGTGGTGCTGTTGGGAGTGATGGTGGTGGCGGTGATGGTTCTGGAAGTGATGATGGTGGTGGCGGTGATGGTTCTGGAAGTGATGATGATGGTGGTGGTGGTGTGAGGATGGTGCTGGGTGAGATAGTGGCGGTGGTGGTGGTGATGAAAAATCATTAAGTCCTTTTTTTTTCTCATTTAACGATCACAGTAATCCTAGGAGATACTCTTATCTTCGTTTTACAAATGATGAAACTGAGGCTTTGAGGAATTAAGCAAGAAGCAGAGTGGGGATCTGTGAAAGTTCTTCAAAACCTGCATGATAAAGTCACTTATATTCAAGGCAGAGCATGTCTGCTAAATCATTAGATTTGAGAATTGAAGGATAAATAGCAGCATAACTAAAGAACCTGCAGCCTCTTTGCGTCCTGGTTCCAGTTTATTCACAGACACACACAGCCCCTTTTCAGCAATGCAGTCCCACGACCGGGACAGACAACTTAAGTTCAACCACACTGCTGGGCAGCATCCACCGTTGGTACATGTTGGTGTGTCAGCCATGGTTTCAGCCCCGCTGTGGTTGGTTTTGCTCTCTCTCTCTGCTGCCTGGATTTCTAATTCGAGTGCCCATCTTAATTAAGAACTCTGAATGTCTAGTCACTTCCTTTTTTTTCCCCTTATTTTCCTGAGGCTTAAACTGTTTGCTCATTTAAAATAGTAATGTTATGTTTGGTCTACTGACCGCAGTCTTCAGATTGGCTTCTGCCACATTTCGTTTCTAGCACAGCTGAGAGCAGGCAAGCCTGATTTTCATGCTCCAGGCAGGAGTCATGTCCCAAATAGCCCTCTTCCAACAGAAAACATCTGCCTGTGGGTCTCTGCTCCTCTGGGAAAGTGTGCAGCAAAGGCAGTAACTCGAGAGGGCTTTGTTTACCTTGCAGGCATAAACTGCAACTCGGTTGTCTTGAACCTGCCATGGGTTTGGATTTCTGCTTTGAAAGTGCATTCTGGGGAGAAAGGAAGTGGGAGGCCGGCCTTGTTTGCCCCCACCCGCTATGTCGGCTTCTATTTCCAGAAAGCAGCCTGCAGATCATAGGGAAAGACGACAGAAATAGCTAGAGGCATCCACCAAAGACGGGGAAAGGAATCGTTTATTTCCCGAGTGCCTGCTCACAGCCCTGGGCCAGTGTGACAAGCCCTTAGCATCCATGACTCCATGCTAGGGTCACTAGAGCCCTGCAGGGTCAGTAAGACCCCAGATGTGGGATCAAGGAACAGGGGGGCTCAGAGAAAGTATGTGAGCAACAGGTGTGGGATTGATTCTGATTTTTTCCTGGATTCAGGAGCTAGCTCTTTAAGAAGAAGATTCAGTATGCAAGGATGAATTCTGTTTGTCATTGTATGTGACGAAAAGCCAACCCATATGCCCACTGAGCCAATAACATAACCCCTCCATGCATTTGTACTTATCACTGCCTCAGTGTGTGGCGTCTTTTATTCAATGTGATCTTGACAAAGAGGCTTCAATCAGCTGATGGAGTAGTTTCCTAGGGTGGCCATAACAAATCTCCACACGTGCATGGCTTAAAACAATGGAAATTTATTCTCTCACAGTACTACAGTTTTAGAGGCTAGAAGTCCAAAACCAAGATGTAGGCAGGGTCATGCTCCCTGTAAGGATGCTCAGAAGAATCCTTCTTTCCCTCGTCCCAGCTTCTGGTGGTTGCCAGCAGCCTTTGGCTTGTGGCTGCATCACTCTGACCTCTGCCCTGTCTTCACACAGCTGCTCCCTGAGTGTGCATCTGTCTCCTTTTAGGAGGAAACCAGCCATCGCATTAGCACTCATCCTAACCAGGATGAACTCATCTAGATAGATCTGCAAAGACCCTATTTCCAAATAAGGTTGTGGTCAGAGATTCTGGTGCTCGTGAACTTGGGAGGGGCTCTTCAGCCCAGTACAAGTGGGGTTCTTCATCCCACCTTCTCAGCCACCTGCTGTGTTTAAGGGCATTTTAAATCCTTCGGAATGGATGGTGCCATTAAGAGTTCCTGAGAGCTCACAGATTGCCCGCAGGAAGAGGTGACAGCTGACCACTCTGTGTGACCTCAGTTTCCAGCCTGTGGCGTGCAGGGATTAGCCGGGCTGACTGTGAACATCCTCCTGACTCTAGAGACTGTTGACATCACAGGGTGGTGGGCACGCACTCGGGCACTGATACCCAGGGGTCCATGGTAGTATTCTGATTTTACATGTGGGGCCGGGGTCTCAGAGAGGGACGCTCATCGAGTCCCACAGCTGGTAAGCGAGTAGCAGACAGCTGCAATCGAGACTCAGCTGGTGGGTTCATGCCAGGGTGGGACCCACCAGTCCTCACCCAGCCTGAGCTTGGCTCTTCAGTTCTGCGAGTGGGCACAGAAATGACAGGGAGCCCAGCGGCTGGATGCCTTGAAGACAAACAGGAGCAAAGTTTCCACAGGCAGGCGGGGCATGCGGCAGGCTGTGTCACTGAGGTGCGAGCACCTCCGGCCTTCGCCTACCCCCTCACCGGGCTCTCTCCTCTCTCCTCAGTGCCCTCCGCCAGCATGACCCGCTTGATGAGGTCTCGCACAGCATCAGGCTCCAGCGTCACGTCCCTGGAGGGTGCCCGCAGCCGCTCACACACCAGCGAGGGCACCCGCAGCCGCTCTCACACCAGCGAGGGCACGCGGCTGGACATCATCCCCAACTCTGGCGGCCCCGGGAGCAGCGCCGGGCCCAACTCCACGGAGGTGTCCTGCTAGGCGGCCTCGGGGCCATCCGGCCGCCCCTGGACTCTGGGACCGATCGCTGTAGCTGCCCCTCCTCTGGCCCCCCTCCCCACCCCTGCCTGCCAACCGCACGTTAACTCGTAACTCGGTATTAATCCAAAGCTTATTTTGTACAAGTGAGCTCTGGTGATGACACGGTGAGATTGGGTGTTTGTGGGTCGCCCTTTCTGGTGAGGGTAGGGCGGGGTGGACCAAAGGGAAAGATGCACCTCAGTGCCCCCCCAAAACGAGGGCTGAGAGGCCACCCTCCTACCCTCCTTCGGAGACGCCAAACTGCCAGAAACCAGCACAGAGTAAACACTCGATCTATCCAAGGCTAGCCTGGCCGGAGCATCCTGGCGCAAAGGGACACCTTGTTGGAAGCCCAGCCCGCCTACTTCCTGTTTCCTCTCCAACTAAAGAAAAAACAGACCCAGATTCTGGAAACCAAGCCTTTTCAGATTGGGGAGGGGGAGAGCAGGGAGTGGTGGGGAGCTCTTTTTAAAAAAAAAAAAAAGCCAAACAGGAAGCAGGGAGAGAGGTGGAATTGACATGGAGGCTCCGAAGTATTTGGAAAAAGCAAATCTCCATAGTTAACTTGAAGAAATAGATTTTTTTTTTACACATTTGTGCATATATACACTTTTTATGGTTGACGCCTACAAAACTGTTTTCCTGGCATTTTTTAACGGACAACAAAAGTAGAGGACAAAATCTTCCAGTTTTTCAAAGAAATGGTCTTGGCAGGCATTTGGTATTTGTGTGTTTAAAACTTTAAATCAGCTGCCTGCTTCCCCCTCCATGGCCCCTACTTCCCACCCCTAATACGTGAACGAGTGGTTATTTCATTCATGGGGAAGAGTGTAGATTTGTAGTTGTTTTCTCTGAAATGGAGAGAAAGATTGCAAACAGCTGGGCCTGGCTGTGATGTGTCTCCAGGCAGCAGCACTGGGGTAGGGGTGTTGGGGTGGGGTGGCATTTTGGGGGATTAGACATAAGGAATTCCTTGTGGTTGTGATGGAATTCAGTGCAATTGTGATTTCAGTCGATCTCATCTGGTTCCCAGGAATTGTGTGTGATTAAGTTAAATCCTGCTTCCAATCGTTGACAATGTGGGGGTGAATCTGAACTTGACTGCCAAAGGTTTCTGACCTGGTGACCTTCCAGAATCTTCAGCTAGGGGGTGTGATTCACATGGGAGTGGTGGCCCAAAAGATGAATGGAGTCTGAAATGTGTATTCCATGGGATTTCCTTCTTTCTCCCACTTTCCCCTCTTCCTCCCCCTCTAACTTCTCCCTGAGCAGGGTGGCACCACTGACATTTCTGGGCAATGTCAACATAGCTGTCGAGTTCCTGTACTACTTACTGCCTTTCAATCTCACTTTGGCTAACCATGGATCTTCGTATAGCAAGTTTTGATCAGAATGAATGGAAGAGCGTGCATCAACCACCGGGGCCTAGTGGTTACTGGGAGGAAGTAGTCAAGCCTTCTAGGTAGCTTGGGGGATTATGACTCAGTTTACCTGTCACCTACCACCTGGGAGGCAGAAATGGCTGAATCAGAACAAGAAGCTGTTATGTACAAGTCTTTCCAGAAGAGTTTCTTAATGAGATATTTGTATTTATTTCCAGACCAATAAATTTGTAACTTTGCAGTGGCTTGCGTCTTTTTCCCCTACCTGAGAGATCATGCATTAAGGTGGGTCTTTCCTTACCTGGGGCTTCCTGCCCACATGCCCCTCATCCTTGGAATTCTTCAGAGCATCACTGTACAATAAAAATACAATGCAAACCATTGATGTAACTTCAAATCTTCAAGTAGTCACATTAGAAAAGGTAGAAAGAGACAAGTGAAATGAATTTTAATAATACATGTAAGCCAGCATATCGAAAATATTAACATTAACATAGAATCAATATAACAATTATCGAGGTGCCTTGCATTCTTCCTACTGAGAAATCCAGGCTATATTTTCATATCACATTCATTCACGTCTGTGCTCAGTTGTGTCCAACTGTTCGAGACCCTATGGACTGTAGCCCACCAGGCTTCTCTGTCCATGGGATTTCCCAGGCAAGAATACTGGAATGGGTTGCTATTTTCTCCTCCAGGGGATTTTCCCCACCCAGGGATCAAACCCATGTCTCCTGTAGCTCCTGCTTTGGCAGGTGGATTCTTGATCGCTGAGCCCCCTGGGAAACTCATTTTACATCACAGTAATCTCAATTCAGACCAGCCCCATTTCAGGCACTTTAGTAGCCAAATAACACAGTGACAAAGGAATCAAGCTTTTCAACCTTTAATTAAGAAGGAAACATCTTTTTTTTTTTTACGTTTTATTTTTATTATAGGAAAGTGTGTGAAAAGACCACCCAGTGATAAGCTTGTATTTAAAAATGTTAACAGGTTTCACTAAAATCTTCTATTTTTATTTAAGATTAGTTTAAAATTTATACCACAGAGGATTTCCCTGGTGGTCCAGTGGTCAATACTCTGCACTTCCAAGGCAGGGGGCATGAGTTCAGTCCCTGATCAGGGAACTAAGATCCCACAAGCTGTGCGGTGTGGCCAAAAAGTAAAAAATTTTTAACAAATAGCAAACAGTTGCAAAGATAGTACAGAGAGTTTCCATATACTCCACCCCAAGGTCCCCCTATTATTATTAACATCGCTTGTCACTATGGTTCATTGGTCACAACTAACACATTAACACTGATCTATTACTATTAACTTAATTCCATTCTTTCTTGGGACTTCACCATTTTCCCCATTGTCTGTTTTCATCCTGCCTCCTTTGTTCCCTTAGGCCTGTAAGAATTTCTCAGACTTTCCTTGCTTTTGATGGCCTTGGTTTTGAGAAGCTGCACAACAACCCTCGACTGAGGTTTGTGTGCATAATGTTCTCATGATTCACTTGGGGTTCTGAGTTTGGGGAATGAAGAACGCAGACACTCAGTGGCATCCCCATCGCCTTGTGCTGTCAGTATGATGGGTCAACGTGATTTAACAGGGATGAGGTTGACCTTGATCACCTGGCCAAGGTCATGTTTGTTAGATGTCTGCGATATCGAGTCACCTTTTCTGCTTTTCCATACTTGTTCTTTTGAAGCAAGTCACTAAATGCAGCCCACACTTAACACCCTCCCCCCTTTTAAACAGCTAGCATGCTGTTTATCTATACTGGCTCCTCTTCACACGCCTTGAAGAGTTTCTTAGCGTTTGTAATAAGCTGTCAACACTTTGCAGTCTGCATCATCATGCAGCAAGTGACTGGGCGGAGAAGGGGGGGTAGGGTGACCGTGTGTGTTGCACATGGCAGAGAGAGAGGCAGGAAGAGCTTTAATGCATACAATAAATCCAGCAAATGACATTGCAGGAGACACTGCTTACACTTTGAAGTGTAATTCTCCAAATGTTCCAACTGTGACAACATCATGCGTTTCTTTATTGATAAACGAAATAGCAATGTGGAGGCAGGTCTCAATATAATTTCAAGGTAGTAATGAACATAATAACATCTTAAGAAAATGGCCACAATTGTGATAAGAAAAATACATGTGATTTCAACTGGCAGTGGTAGGGTTTGCGGACCACATTTAAGTAGGAAGAAATGCTAAATTGCAACTAGAGAAGAGATGATTAGATAGCATTGCCGACTCGATGGACATGAACTTGAGCAAACCCCAGGAGAGAGTGAAGGACAGGGAAGCCTGTCATGCTGCAGTCACTGGAGTTGCAAAGAGCTGGACACAACTGAATAACTGAACAAGGACAAGGACAAAAGCAAAGATGCATTTCCCCCTCATCCAAGCACACGACCCCTGAATTTAATCCATGGATCCCTGGCCCAAAGACCTCTAGCTTAAGGGCCCTGCTTTAGACACAGAAGGAGAAGCTCGTAGGCTCATTCTTTTTCTACATTCACAGTAAATGCCTTTTCTGTGTTGGGTCCTGTGTGAGAGACAGGAACAGAGGAGATGCAGGCACAGAAGGGTCAGCAGGAAATCACCATCGCAGTGGGTGCACACATGGCACAAGGCCCCCTAGACGGCCCATGATCAGCTCCTGGGAGCTCAGGCTTCCATCGAGAGAAGTGAACTCTTGCAGGTGTTTGCGTGTATCGGATGCTATTTAGAGATGGTTTGCCAGCTGGGGACCTATTTCTGTTTTCCTCCCTGCTTGTTTTGGTTTTGATTCCCAGACCCTTGGGTTTTAGCAGCAGCTGGAAGACCAAGTGTACACCAAGACCAACCACGTGCAGACCTGTAGGGAACAACAGAGGCCTCCATCTGCCCCTTCCTCCTTCGCCTTCTCAGACACAACCTCACTACTGGTCATTGGCTGGGACCCTGCCATATGGTGCTCAGTCGTGTCCAACTCTGCGACCCCATGGACTGTAATCCACCAGGCTCCTCTGTCCATAAGATTCTCCAGGTCAGACTACCGGAGTGGGTTGCCATTTCCTCCTCCAGGACATCTTCCCCACCCAGGGATCAAACCCATGTCTCTTGCATCTCCTTCATTGGCAGGTGGATTCTTTACTACTAGTGCCACTTGGGAGGCCCTAGATGTAGCCTAAATCCATCTTGGGCTTCTCAGGCTGCATGAAAACTCTTCAACTGTGTCCCACATGGAATCCAAGGGCAGAAGGGGGAAGTTTGGCTTTCTGAGTTGAAGATGGGATTGGTGAGGAGATGAGCCTCCTGCTTTCTAATATCAGATTTCCCTGTGTCTCTAAAGCATAAAACCATGGTCCTAACCCAAAGGCTACTTGACCTTCTGGTTCTGGGACCCAGAACCAATCAGATCTTTGTGTCTCTTAACGAGAAGAATGGGATCAGCCTGATGCAAATGTTTATTCACTGTCCAATCAACTATGAACGTAATAGCATCTTGAGATAATTGCCACTACTGTGATAAGAAAAATATAGATGACTTCAACTGACGATGTTAGGGTCTGTGGTCCACTTTTGCTATGCTGTGCTCCGTTGTGTCTGACTATGATCCCAAGGACTATAGCTACCCAGGCTCCTCTGTCCATGGGATTCTCCAGGCAAGAACACTGGAATGGGTTGCCATTTCCTTCTGCAGGGGATCTTCCCCACCCGGGGATTGAACCTGTGTTTCTTGTGTCTCCTGCATTCACAGGTGGATTCTTTACCACTAGCGCCAACTGGGAGGCCCACCTTTGGGTCGGAGGAAATACTGTGTTCACACACAACTGCTGACACAACCTCACTACTGGTCATTGGCTGGGTCTCTGCTGCACTGTGCTCAGTCGTGTCAACTCTGCAACCCCATGGACTGTAGTCCACCAGGCTCCTCTGTCCATAAGACTCTCCAGGCCAGAATACTGGAGTGGGTTTCCATTTCCTCCTCCAGGGCATCTTCCTGGCCCAGGGATAGAACTGGCTCACTGCTGTGTTGCGGTTAGAGGTTAGTTCATGCTACTCCGGCCGCTAACCCACGTACACACGGCTGGGATTCCTAGTAATAGACATGGTTGTAGCAGGTGAATTGCTATGTCTTTTGAAATTAAATCCATTGACAGGCAAACTCACTCTTGAAGAAAAGACCCTTCCTCATTCCTGCTCTGAAAAATTTCCTGAATGCCCCACCCTCTGCAGAAAGCACCGACCTTGTGACTTCATGATAAGGACAGCCTGCAGAGATGGTATCACTAATAACAGTCATATTTAGCATATTTTATGGTTTCTTTCCCCCTTTTTATCTTTTATCTGTGAGGTTGAGTTATCCCTACTTCACAGATAAGCTCACAGAGATGAAATGGCTTCTGCAGCCATTTCTAAAATGGACTATATCACTCTCACCTTTGAAAACAATTGGCTGAGCACATAACTCACACAACCACCTATTGGCATCTTCAGAGTATAGAACATGGATTAGTTCCTGGGGCTAACAACGTGGAGGACCTTATCGCTTTTATTGCCTGCGGGGACGTTTGTCCACCCATTAATTAGTCCCACCCAGGCAGTGAACTGCTTCTACCGTTTTATCTGGTTCTTAATTCTGTCGCCTTTGCTGGCAGGGTGATATGTTTCTCACTGCTATCAATAAGCCAGCCTTTAGCAGCTTCCTCTTCCTCTTTATGCAAACTTCCTTACACTTCATTTCACTCCCCTGGTTCCCAAGGAACCTGGCAATAGATCTCTAGAAAAGCCGTGTCCGACTCTTTGTGACAGTCCCATGGACTGTAGCCTACCAGGCTCCTCCGTCCATGAAATTTTCCAGGCAAGAATACAGGAGTGTGTTGCCATTTCTTTCTCTAGGGGATCTTCCCGAACCAGGACCGAATCTAGGTCTCCTGCATTGCAGGCAAATGCTTTACCATCTAAGCCACCAGGGAAGCCCAGTAGATCTCTATCCATCCATCAACCCCTGCTCCCCAATCCCTGATATGTGCTAGGCTTAGAAGATGCAGTCATGGTCCCAGACTTCCAGGTACCCACAGGATGCGTGCATGCTAAGTGGCTTCAATCGTGTCTGACTCTTTGGGACCCCATGAACTGGAGCCCTCCAGGTTCCTCTGTCCATGGGATTCTCCAGGCAAGAATACTAAAGTGGGTTGCCATTCCCTTCTCCAGGGGATATTCCAGACCCAGAAATCAAATTCGAGTTTCCTGCAGCTCCTGCATTGTAGGCAGATTGTTTACCACTGAGTCACCGGGGAAGCCCACCCACAGGGTACTTGGGAATATGAAAAGACAGTGAATAAATGAGTAAGTGAGTGAATGCCAAATGTTCACTTTATATTTACAGGAGATGTTTTCCAATCTCAACACATTTGTCCCCCTGGTCTTTTCTGTATACCAGAATTCCCATTTCTCAGTGCATTTTCAAACTTTTAGCCATTTTTATTGCCATGTATAAAATATCTGGGACTCTAATGTCCACCGTCTGCACATTTACTGAAAGTGTTCAGTGTTCCATCATTGCCTTGTAATAAGTGAAAATACAGGAAAATTCACCCAGTCCAGTCAGTCACTTTGCTGGTGATTTATTGCTTCAAGGCAAAAAGCTATAAACAGGGAATTTGAGCAACTCTTCACATTGGATAAACATGTTCTGTGCGACACAAATCATGAGAAAGATGAGGAATGCTGAAAAACATGACTGATTGCCCAAGTGCTATTTTCCCTCTATGGGGAAATTCTAAGACATTTCTTCATATGTATTATTTAGTCACTTACAAAAATGGCAGTGTGTGTGTGTGTGTGTGTGTGTGTTAGTCACTCAGTTGTGTCCGACTCTTTGTGACCCCATGGATTGTAGCCCACCAGGCTCCTCTGTCCATGGGATTCTCCAGACAGAATACTGGAGTGGGTTGCCATTCCCTTCTTCGGGACATCTTCCTGACCCAGGGATCAAAACCAGGTTTCCTGCATTGCAGGCAGATTCTTTAATGTCTGAGCCACCAGGGAAGCCTGACAATGGCAGTCGGAATCCTTAAATATTAAGTCATAGTTTGAGAACAGATATACACGCACGCACACACACACATATGTATACATGCAGAAATACACAGCAGGCCATTCTGACCATTCAGGACTCCCAGCTGGGCAGAGTTATTACTTCAGTTACTTTGGGTCAAAATAAGTCTTTAAAAATCAGTGACCTAATTTAATGTAATAGTCACAGGTTGCATTACTTCCCCGCAATGTGTAGGAATACACGGTATTTAAATGTTAATGAGAGCCTAGATAATCATATCGTTTGAATCTACTTTCTTTGATCACTCTCTGAATCATTTTCAAAGTTAATGTTGCGGCTGTGGCCAGTAAGCCTTTGTCTTGTGCCTTTTGGTTTGCAGGGGGGTGTGGGGGCAGGCTAACTGGGCTTAGCACCAGGAGAGATGGCTCAGGTGTGAGACTAACCTCGGTTTGCAACCTTGGTCAGCAGTTCACTAGCTGTGAAGACAATGAGCAAATACTTTCTAAGGGCCTCAGCTCTATCTCTAAAATGGGAAATGATGATAATGCCACAGCTCTTAGGCTTGCTCTGAGGATTAAATTAGGCATGCAGAAAGCACCTAGCCTAAAGCCTGGTAAGTGCTCACCAAATGCTTAAGCTAAGGGTTAGCACACATTAGTGACATGGTAAATTCAGGTCTCCTTTTTCTCACTCCGGATAAGGCAATGGCACCCCACTCCAGTACTCTTGCCTAGAAAATCCCATGGACGGAGGAGCCTGGTAGGCTGCAGTCCATGGGCTCGCCAAGAGTCGGATACGACTGAGCGACTTCACTTTCACTTTCATGCATTGGAGAAGGAAATGGCAGTCCACTCCAGTACTCTTGCCTGGAAAATCCCATGGACGGAGGAGCCTGGTAGCTGCAGTCCATGGGCTCGCCAAGAGTCGGATACGACTGAGCGACTTCACTTTCACTTTCATGCATTGGAGAAGGAAATGGCAGCCCACTCCAGTATTCTTGCCTGGAGAATCCCAGGGATGGGGGAGCCTGGTGGGCTGCTGTCTATGGGGTCGCACAGAGTCAGACACGACTGAAGTGACTTAGCAGTTTTCTCGCTCATCTATGCATGCAACACACAGTCACTCTAAGCACTTACGTGAATTTCTCCACCAAAAGTTGACTATTCTTTCGTTTACCTTTCCCTTATCCCAGGACATGGGGTTACAAGGAAGTGGAGAAGTGGACACTCCAACAGGCCTCATTCAGGTTCTGCCTGGAAGCCTCCCTCAAATCAACTTGTTGTCGCTGTCCAGTCGCTCGGTCGGGTCTGACTCTTTGCATCTCTGACCCCATGGACTATAGCACGCCAGGCTTCCCTGTCCTTCACCATCTCCCAGAGCAAGGCAGAGTGGAATAAGCAGAGATCTGGGTTTCAACTTTTGAGGGCTGATTTCCCAGCCTCTTTGAGTCCCAGACTTTCCATTTATAAAATGGGGAAGAAATGCTTGCTCAAAATTGCTGCCATTATTAGTAAGATAATTCAAAAGTTGGCAGAGGGCTTGGCACCAAGTAAGCATTCAATAAAGAGATGTTTTCTCATCATGATTGGTAACTTTTATAGGAGCAGGTCTCACCACGGCTCTGTCTCCTTCCCTGTGACTTCAAAACATGAAACTGAGACTTCCTCTCTGGGGCCTGCACAGGACAGATTTATTTCTCAAACCAGGGTGTTCCGGCCACCCTATCCCACCCATCCCGGGGATGAAAGCCCCAAGTCGCTCATCCAGGCTTCCTATGATCTTGGAAGCCATGTTCACGTTCCTGAATTGGGAAGCAAATTCAGTAAGAACCCAGTTCTTGGTTGTCTGCTGAGTTTCAAAAGGGGTCAGCCCTCACCTGGTCCTTGGAAGCCGTGGGTGGCAGGTGATTTCACTCTATAAAATCCAACATGATCCACATGGACTTACAGGAAAGATTATTCAAGGAGTAAACTCTCTTCCCTGGTGGTTCAGTGGTAAAGAATCTGCCTGCCAATGCAGGAACCATGGGTTCGATCCCTGTGTTGGGAAGATCCTCTGGAGGAGGAAATGGCAATCCACTTCAGTACTCTTGCCTGGAAAATCCCACGGACAGAGGAGCCGGGTAGGCTACAGCCCATGGGGGTTGAAAAAGAGTCAGACACGACTGAACACCTGAACAACAACAAAATTCTCTTCACAAAAGAACTCTTGGGCTTTTTTTTCTTTCAATGAACACGTGCCTTTCTTTTGACATTAAGTGTCTCTTTTTCTACAGCATTTCAGATTTGGCTGATAAAAATTAGATTGTCATGTACCTTTGGAAGAAAGAGATCTTCTGAACACATGTAGGGACACGTACACAATTTCCTTTATTCATCAAATACACATTGAGCACCACTGTATACCTTGCACCAGGCATTCAGGAGGTCACAGTAAGAAGGACACATTTTCAATCCCTTTCCCCTCTCTAGGAATCCCCTTGCTCACCACTCAGAATTCCCTCATGAAAAAGGCACCATCCTTCCGTCTGCAGCATCAGGTCACAAAATCATCTTTAAATACACAGTGAGAGCTGGTTCTGATTTGAAAGAGGGAATGATCTGGACGGGAGTCATGGATTTCGGTTTATCCTAGATTTTGTCTGACGCTCAGACATCTAAATAATCTGAAAGTCAGATACACTCTTCTCTTGGGAAAGAAGCTGGAGAGACAGTAATAGGAACCAAAAATGACAGTGAGAAGTCGCTTATCCTGACATGTGTTCCTGCTCTGACGCACAGGGAAGCTCTTGAAGTTGAGGGAAGATATGGGTTACAGAGTCAATCCAACTTGGATTTGCATCCTGACTACCCCACTGACCAGCTGGGTGACTTTGGTCAAGCTCCCTTACCTTACTGAGCTTCCATTTCACATTTGTAAGAACAGAAATAATAAAGGGCACTTTCAACATGACCTCCCAGTTTCCATGAGCTAGTGTAACGGTGCACATAGAGCGCTGAGAACAATGTCTGACATGTAGAAGGTGCTAAATAAACGAAATGTAGCAGTAAATATTTATACTTTACTAATAAAATAAATAATAGCCTCATTTCCATTAATAACGACTTTCTCTTTCTTTTAGCATCAAACACTTTTGGCTTTTCATCCCTGTTAAATATACTTCTGTTTTGAAACAACCGGTGAACTTCTATCTTTGTACCAGAACTGAGCTTTATGGATCAGTAAACCCACAGTCTGCAAAATGGGTCACCGAGGCAGAAAGACACATGCCCTGGGCCCAGGGACTCTTGCCACCCCAGGGTGACACAGACTGGACCCACTTCTTGGTTTGTGAACCCACTTCTTGTTTTGACTCACACTCAACCTGGACCCAAAGCTCTCTCAGAGCAGAAGGCTATCACAGGACACCACGCTGAGGGGTCAGAGATGTGGTCCCAGGGGACCCACCAAGTCCCACGGCCCCCAGTACGCAGATGGTCAGGTGTGAGGAGGAGGCTGGCTGAGTGTCCACTGCCTTGTCCGGGAGCAGCAGATTCGGTGCAGGGCTCAATCGCTCCTTCTGAAAATAGACTGACCCTGCTCTGACCCTGGTGTATTGACCAGGGACTTCTCCCAGGAACAAGAGGAAGTTTGTCGGCTTGCATTTCTCCCTGGGATGAACCCAATGCACACCCTTCACAGTGCAGGGGTGAAGAGAAACTTAACTGCAACAATGCCCGGATTCATGGACACAACTGTCCATCCAAAAACCAAAACCAAACCACCATTCACCTTATTTAGCAAATATTCAGTGACCATGGTAGGCACAGGTCTTTAAAATGAGACAGAGCTTTGGTGTGCAGTGGTCAAAACTGCTAATTAGGGTCCTTCTTGGCAGGGCCCGAAGAGTGGACCGGTCCACTGTCCTAAATCTCCTCTATCCTTCTGAATGGGCCCAGAGAGTTTGGTGGTTTGGTATCTAAAGAGGAATTAATGATACTGAAGATCTAGCTGATTCTGTTCCTTGGGACTTGGGCGAGATCCAGCAGGACTTCCAGTGACTCAGACAGCCTGGATCAGGCTCGGGTATTGTCCAGAGCCAGGCACTTTCTTTGGAGTGTATGTGGACTGCTGCCAAGGAGAAGACCCACGGTCTGGGCCTGAGCATGCCGTGATGGGTGCTTTGGGTGGGCAGAGACAGGACAAGGGGTCACGGGCCTGGGCCTGGATCTGGGTCATTGGAAACGAGTGGGAAGTGGACAAAAGAAGGCTCAGTGGGGGCCTCAGAAGGCTGGCTGCTTTATAAGCTCTGGGTCAGCCTCGAGCCCAGGTTCTGTGGCTGTTTAATTGGCAATCTCTGAGAAGTCAGGGTAGGAGTCCAAGTCGGCAAAAATATCGTTGGGATTTCGACAGCTCAGATTGCAGAAGCAAGCGTTAATCCACAGAGCCTGGCGGGAGAAGTTGGGCCCATCGGGGCACTGGAAGGAGACGCTGATGGTCTTGGACTTGTAGGGGATACAGCACCGGCCGTCGGTGCAGACCCCACAGTACTTGGGCCGGTAGGTGCGTGTGCTGGTGCAGCCGGCCAGCGTGAAGTTCACGGGCACTTCTGGCTGGTACACAGCCAGACACTTCTTCCCTTCCTGCGGGAAAGGAGGTTTCAGTTGAGATGCTCAGAGGATCAACATTTTCAGCTCCAAGCCCTCAATTCTTCCCTTTTCACTTGCCATGCACCTCATCTTACTTTCGGATCTGCAGCATCTTCAAACTAGGAAGGATCACCCCAAAGACCAGCTGTATTATGCAAGAGGAAACCGAGCGCACAAAGGACTGCTTTGCTGCGGTGCAGCTCTCTCAACCTGCAATTTCCCTTCTTTCCTGCCTTCTGCCTTGCCAATGCCCAGGTCAGTTTCTCCAACACAGGATGACTCTGCGGGCTCCTTCAGCCAGCCAAGCGCCCCCTGCTGGTTGTGGGCAGAGCCATCATGGCCTCCAAGACGACTCATTTACCCTAAACTCCTCCTGCTCTGCCTCACATACTCTCACATACACTTTTCACGCAACTTATTCAATTGGACTGCTATTATTTAAAAGGAGCTCTGTGGGGCTATGGGCCACTCAAGGGTGAGGCTCTTTCTGCATCCCTACAGTCTAGTTTTCTGCCTGGTACATGGCTCTTGTTTAGTTGCTAAGTTGATTCCTATTCTTTTGAGACCCCCATGGGCTGCAGCCCACTGGGCTCCTCTGTCCATGCAATTTCTCAAGCAAGAATACTGCAGTGGGTCTCCATTTCCTTCTCCAGGAGATCTTTCCGACTCAGGGATCGAACCCATGTCTCCTGCATTGGCAGATGTGTTCTTTACCAATGAGCCACCAGGGAAGCCCCAGTGGGCACGTACTAAACTCATTGAATGAATGGCTGTTCTGATCAACTATGTATCAGCACCCTGCCTGAAATGAGGGTAGAACAGATGATGTGTAT
>SJXQ01005304.1:72067-196354 GCA_006408695.1 Aepyceros melampus | reverse complement strand
CCCACCATCCACGCAGCACCCACCCACCAGCTTCTGCGGTCCAGGAGCTCAGAAAAGCTGAGAAGGCCACATGTGCAACCCCAAAGTACCCCCATAGTCACTCTCTCATCGCGACCCCCAAGCTCCTTTCCGACACATGCTCAGCACCCGGCCTGCGGTCTGCCTCTGTCCCTAGGGCTCCGCAAGTGGGACTCTCAGGTCCCTTGTGCGGATGAGAGGCTGAGGCCCGGCAGGGAGCGGGGAGCTGGGCCTTAGGCTCGGGCTGTGCTGCCCCTGCTCCTGGACCCCCACTGCATGCTGCTGAGGGCGCGGGCAGAGCGGCTTTCTTGACTCCACTTTCAGGGAAAGAGATCGAGGCTCAGAGACCAAACTCCGAGCCTGGACTAGAGCGGAGTCTTCTGACTCCTCGTTCTGGGCTCAGGAAGCAAGCCTGTGGCTGCAGCTCACCCAGTCAGTCCTCTCAGCAACCAGCTCCAGGCATCTTTGTCAGAGTCCTCCTTCCCCCTCCCAGCACAAAGCCTCCACTTAGAAAGGCCGGGCGGCTCTGCTCTCCCCTCCATCCTGCCCAGCCACCCAGGTTGGCTTCTGGTTCTGTTTATTAATTCATCCATGCATTGGGCACCTATACCGAGTGTTACAGTGACAGCAAGCTGAGTAGAGACAGTGCCAGGTCCCGAAGGGAGAAAGCAGCAACACAGCTGGGGACAGGCACAGCACGTGCCAAGGTCCTGGGGTTGGTCCTGCAGAAGGACAGGGTGTCAGGAAGGCAGCTCATGGGAGAGGCGGAGCCGGCTGAGCACTCCAGCTGAGTGGTGTGCTTCTTTCCCCCGAGTGAGAACAAGGACTGTGGGGCCCACTGTGGGAGGCCAGCTGCTCCAGCTGGTGGGGGAGGCCGAAGGAAGCTTCTCAGAGGGGTACCGGTTAGGAAGACATTGTTCCACAAACTGAGAAGGTGGGGAGGGCATTTCAGGCAGAAGGGACAGCAGGGGCAAGTACACAGAGGTGGAACACTCGAGTGTCTGGAGAATGGCCCTCGAAGTTGGAAAGAAGGTGAAGGAGGGCGGTCCCAAAGGGTGAGGCTGGAAACCACGCTTAGGCTGGTCTCAGAGGAGGCGGTAAAGCGATGTTCAAGGAGCGCCGTCTGTTCCAGGCTCTGTACTCAGCACGACCCATTCAGAGGTGGGTGTCCTGGGGTCATGGATGAAGAAACTGAGGCTCAGAAAGCTCGAGGTGATCTCCCGTCTGAATTAAAACTCTGTGGTTGACTCCACCTCATTCCAAGAGCAGAACCCGTTCTCTTCCCGCCAAGCTTTGTGTGTGGACTTGAACTTGTGGTCCAGCAGGAATCCTGTGAGGTGTTAGGACGGACGGCTCAGCCGAAAGAGGGTCCAGCTCCTCCTGGCAGTAGGGAGCAGTGGGGAGCTGGAGGCACTGGGTCGGGAGTTAGGGTGGAAAACGGCCCCAGGTTTCTGACGGTGGGCAGATGGAGGCATTATTCACGGAGATGGGGATGCAGATGGGACCAGGCTCTTCAGCGGTAGTTACGAGGATGCTTCTTAAGCCTGCAAGACCTCAAGGATCGAGTGTGGTGAAAAGTGTTAAGACTCTGGAGTCCTGGGCACCTGCACATCCCCCTCAGCAGTGCCGGGGGAGCCGACATTGGTCTTTGCTGCAGCATCTGGGACCAGGCCTGACCAGGTACCACTGAGGTGGTGGGACCCTGGGAGATTCAGCTGGTGGTACATTTTCCAGTTTTATGAAACCAGAGGGTACACTCTGAGGGTCGAAAGAGGAGACATCAGCCAAAGAGAGAATATCTGGGGACACCCTGAAGGGAGGAAACACATCTCAGGGACATCCCAGAACCTCGGCGTCTGGAGTGCCAGGCCAGCAGTGCTCCTAAAGGAGGGGCAGTGGCATGAGTCCTCTCCTAAGAATCACAGCAATGAGCCCCGCTTCTGGCCCCCAGGTGAATGAGTGTGGCCCTAGGACGGGGTTGTGGCTCCAGCTGGAAGCAACTTTGGGGTCAAGTCCAACCTCCTCATTTCAGTATTAGCAAATGTCCTAAGTGACAGCGATGACTAGATGACTGACTCCCTGGACAAGTCCATCCTTCTGATCCAACAGCAGGATCCAAATTCCAGCACTCTCAGGATGCTCCCTCCCCCTCAGACCAGCTCCTCCCTTCTCCCCACCCAGCTCTGGGCAAGATCAGGGCACATGGCCTTTCTCTGCACCCTGAGACTCAACACAGATTCTGGGATGGGGAGAGGGAGGGAGGGCCCCTCCCTTCCTGTCCTTCGGGCCCAGAATCTCTTTCCCTGTCTCCCCGCTCTCATCCCACCAAGGCTGAGCAGAGTCATGGTCCGTGCCCCAAGCCTGGACTTGCCTCCAGATTAGGGGGACTGGGTGAGCACATTTTATCATCTCCCCTGGAATGCCCATCACTCACGTCTGAGAGGCCCTGTTCCTTCTCTGCTTCTGTCTCTCTCTCCCCACCCCTGCCCCCCAGCATGGAAGGAGGAGGAGGAGAGCTGGCAGATTATCAGGAAGTCAAGGCTGGAGGAGAGACCAGAGTCTCTCACTTCAGTGGTTTTAGAAACGATGTGTGCATAAGAATTATCAAGGTTGTTAATTCATGTACGCTGGTGAGTGTGGGGAGGTCTCCCCAGGAATTCAGGCTCAGGGCCCCAGAACAGATTCTCTCTCTCTCTCTCTCTCTCTCTAAGCTTCCCTATCAGATTTTCAACACACTCCTCTGAGCTAAAAGTCTGTCTGCAACACATGAGCCATCCTTGACGGTAGGGACTGAGCTGACAGACTATGATCACTTCTCTAGAAACAGGATGGGGCTGGACACAGGGCAGCCTGTTAGCATCCATGGAACAAGTGAATGGACAAGCTAAGGAAATCTCAGTCATTGTCAACCTGACTCAGTGTTGGAAGATGCAAATCTCAAACTATCATCATCTTAATCACCGCTGTCATGTTACCATTGCCATCAGCAGCAGCACCATCAGCATCACTGTCATCATTACCTCCACCAGCAGCACCATCAGCATCACTTCATCATTACCACCATCAGCAGCACCATCAGCATCACTGTCATCATTACCGCCACCAGAAGCACCATCGGCATCATCACCATCAGCATTACCACCACCAGCAGCACCATCACCATCATCATTACCACTGTCACCAGCAGCACCAGCAGCATCACCATCACCATCTCATCATCATTATCTGTATTTCCCTCTCCTATCTGATAACCCAGAAATCTTCCTTGACTCCCTCTACATGTGCTGAGAAGCTGGCCAAGACTTGGAAACCCTGAGATCTTCTGAAGATCAGCTCAGCAGGGAACCCAGCACCTCCCCCAATTACTCTGCCCCTCTTCTTGCCCACCTGGCACTGAGCCGGGGGTCTTGATAAACCTCTGATCACTCGTTCGGATCTGCTCACTTGTCTGCAGCCAGTGCTTCTACTCAAGATGGGATGCCCTCCCCTGCTGTTTGGAAGGAGGGTCAGTTCCCACTCCCCCTTGGCTGTGCTGGGTCTTCGTGTGCTTTACCTCTCTTTCACTCTTTAATCATGCCAAGAGGATTAGTACCCAAGAAGCAAGTACTAATGTTATGCCTTTTTTATAGATGAAGAAGCTAGCTCAGAGAGGCTAGGTTACTCGTCTGAGGGTGCACAGCTTGGAAAGAGAGGAGCTCAGTATTTCCCCCTCCCCACTATAACCTTTCTCTATACCCTGTGTCTTTCCAGGCCAACACAGTCTAGTCAAACACAATACAAGTTCCAGATGGAATTGTATATTTTCCAGCAGTCATACCAAAAAGCAAAGGTGAAATTTATTTTAACAATGTACTTCATTTGGCCCGATATATTAACAGTATTATCATTATTATCAATATCATTATCAGTATTATCAACGTGGTGTCAATAGAAAAAATCATCATGAGAATTTTGCAGTCTTACATTCACACTGTGGATTTTACTCTTACTGCTCAGTTGGGGTCAGCCACATTTCAGGGGCTCAAGGACCTCATGAGGACGATGTAATGAGCCTGGTCTAGACTGTCATGGCCCTCCTTGTAGGTGTGTGGTTTTCAAGTGAGTTGATGTATGTAGATGCTGGGGACTGGGTGCCTAGAACACAGTGAGCTCTGGGTCAGTGTTAGCTCTCATCATCATTCATGTTTCTGAGACATAGGAGGTATTGAATGACTGACAGATGCACTGAAGCCCCGCCCCAAATATCCGCAGTTGCAGGGTTCTCTTGTGAGCCTTCTTAGCTTGCCTTACTTCCCGGGGTGTGGTTGGCATCCTTCCCGGCTCCTCCCAGGATCCCAGCCTGGGCCATGGCTGGCTCACCTCTCTGCCCCCACATGTAACCTACAGGGTGTGTAGCAGCCCCTCCTCGCGTTCAGAGAGATGGCAAAGGCTCCTGGGAGGAATTCCAGGATTTCTGTTTGTACAAAGACAGCCTCCTGGCATTTGGCTGCTTTGCTGGCACGGGGCAAGGGCCTTTCCTGAAACCTGGGGAGGGGAGGTGAGTCCGCAGACGGCCTGGGGGTGCTGCTCAGCCCGAGGTCAGGATCTGGTCTCCCACGGAGCACTGTTCTCATGCCCAGTCCAAAGGGCGAGCCCTGGCCAAGGGCCATGCCCAGGTGGGAAGTGTCTGTTCCAGCCACGCTCTTGTCAGCATCCTGGGCAAGCGGTGAGCGGGAGGGGCTCAGAGCCAGAAGCAGAGCATCCAAATTGCCAGAAGGGGCTCTGGGCAGGGAGCTTGCGGGTGTGGGGCCTGGGGTGGGATCTGAAATGCTAGCTCAGGTCCCCGCTATAGACAGGGGGTATAAAGAAGGCATCTCGCTGATGCTCCTGCCATCTTTTAGAAGGGAATGTGCCACTTATCCGGAGCCACATTATCCTGTAGTCAATTCCAGAGGCTGAGGGTGGGTTTGTGTTTCACACCCAGCTCAAGCATTCTGACGCCATGGGGATCTATACCTTCAGACAAGCCACAGTCACTTACACACACACACACACACGCACTTGTACCCCTGTGCACACCCACATACATTTCTATGGGAGAAGAGACATGAGTTCAGCCTTACACAGACTATCAGAGACCTCACATGTGCCCCAGAATTTATTAGCACAGCATTTGTGTTCAATCCCTGGGTGGGGAAGATCTGGAGGAGGAAATGGCAACCCACTCCAGTCTTCGTGCCTGGAAAATCCCATGGGCGGAGGAACCTGGTGGCTGCAGGTTCCATGGGGTCGCAAAGTGTCGGGCGTGACGGAACAACTTCACTTTCTTTGTGTGCTGGTCACGTGCCACGGAGACACTTCCCTGGATCAGCTCTGTGTTCACTCCTCGGCCCCAGGGAGCTTGCGGGGGGCTCAGACTGTCAGCCGCAATTAACAAGAGAAGACGAGGAGGTCCAAGTGGTTAAGGGACCAGCCAGTGGAGGGCCTGGACCCAGCCTCGCTCTCCTGGACAGCATCACCCCTGTTGCCTCTCGTTCCTGTGGAGAGGCTGTTCCCTGCCTCTCCAGCCGAGCAGGCTCGGTAGGGGTGCTTACCCTGTGCTTCTCATGTCTGCGCAAGGACACGGGCCAGGGAGGCAGGAGGCTGCACTGCTGAGAGCTGACCTAGGCTCAAATGTCAGTCCCACTGACTGCTAGCTGTGTGACCTTGGGCAAGTTACTGAACCTCTCTGAGCTTGAGTTTTTTTTTTAATATAAATTTATTTATTTTAATTGGAGGTTAATTACTTTACAATATTGTATTGAGCTTGAGTTTTTAATCTACAAAGAAGGATGATTATATCTGTTTAACAGTGTGGCTATGAGCATTTAGGAGATGCTTAATAAAGACTCATAAGAGAGTAGACTGGAAACATATACACTACCATACAAAACAGATAGCCAGTGGGGATTTGCTGTATGACTCAGGGAACTCAGACTGGGGCTCTGTGACAACCTAGAGGGGTGGAATGAAGTGGGAGGTGGGAGGGAGGTTCAAGAGGGAGGGGAGATACGTATACTGATGGCTGATTCATGTTGATAAACGGCAGAAACCAATACAATATCGTAAAGCAATTATCCTCAAATTAAAGATAATAAATGTTTAAAAATATCATTTGGATGAGCTGAGGAAGGTCTTATGTATATAAATAGATAGCATTTGGTGCAGCAACGACCCCCACCCCCAACGATGTAGTCCCTTTCTCTTAGCACATAGGAAGTCCTCAATACATGTAGAAGGGGAAAAAAAAAAGCAAAGAGATGAAGAAACAAGGTCTGCCTGTGGTTCACCTTTATCATATGTTACATTCCCGAATACACTTGGCTGTGTTTCTGAGCTCTCCACCCTGTCCAGCTCCTGGATTTATCTCTTCCTGCGCTGGCTTCTTCCTCCTTCAATTACAGAACTTTGATAATGTTTTACTCTCTGATGCAAAGCTTTCTTGGCAGTTCTCACTGACTTTTTTTCTTCCATATAAACATTTATCATCTTTTTTTTTTTTCCTTCAAACACTCCCAGGACCCTGAGCGGACTCACAGTGCCCTTATATGTGAGCTTGGGGAGGATGAGCATGGCTGGAACCTGGCTCTAAAGCAAAGTGCAGGTTGATAGTATGTGTCTCCCAGCCCTCACTGGGGGCATTAAGGCTCTGTCTGGGGAGCTCCTGAATCACACAGCAGTGTTAGGGGGTTACCGTGGGTCCCCAGAGAAGGTCCCAGTCAGGGGGAGAGGAGAGGTACCCCGTCTCCTCTCGGAAGCCCTCCGTCCATCCTGCTGCTGGATTCCCGGCTCCTGTGCTGCACGTCCCCTCAGCTGAGACTGTGGGCCTGGAGCCCCTCTTTCCCAGGGGAGAAAGTGCCTCCCTTCTGAGGAGGCGCTTGGTGTTCCCATGTACTCGGACACCCCTCCCCCTCAACATGTCTCTCTCCTCCTCCTCACTCTGACCTCGCTACCATACCCCCTCACCTCTTCTCCATCCACCCCCTGTCCTCCCAGACACAGCAGCTCTGAAATAAAGGTGGCTGTGGCACCTCCTGGTTGCTTGGGTCTGCAGGAAAGAGTGGCATTTAGCAAAAAAGATCTAAGTTTGAACGCTTCCACTTACTGATGGTGAGACCTGGGCAAGTCCCCGCCTTGCCCCTGTCTCTATTTCTTTCATTCGTAAAATGGAATCAATATTCTTTATATTTGCTTCAGCACCAACTACTAGGCAAGAGCCACACAAGGCAGGGAGGATTCAACAGCGAGTCACCAGCTCTACCTGCCCGCATCATGCCATCTACCGTGCTTGGAAGAACACCCATCTCCCAGTGCCTGTGAGCAACTGCCTATGGTCAGCTCTGAGCCTCAGATCTGGTTGAATCAGAACCTGTGTCTTTGAGCCCACGGATAAGTAGCTTACCCCCTCCAGCCTCAGTTTCCTCATCTGGAAATGAGGCACATCAAATCCCAAGAAAGCTGTCTGTGGGAGTGGGTAATGAATTCCCTCCCGCCGCCCTCCGCCAGCCTCTTGGCCTCACTCCTGGCAGCAGGCCCTGGCCCAGGGCCGTGGGCTCTTGGATTCAGAAGCTCCTTGCAGCTGCCCACCTCCTGCCCGCCCTGTGCCTGCTCCCCGCCCCGAGCCCGCCGCCTGGCTCCGTGCTGCCACGTGTCTTGCTCCCTGGCTTCTCGGAGGTGCAGACCTTCCTCCCTTCCCCTCGGTGTGCCCCAGGATGGAGGTGAGAGACAGAGAACCCTCCGGGTCCCCCTGAACTAGCAGGTATCTTCTACAGGACCCAAACATGCATGCTTCATAAACTGTAGAGAGCTGTGCAAGCCCAAGGCAGTTGTGGTTGGAGAATCATCACGAGTCTTGTGGCACAAGTGAGCCCTTTTGTTGAAAGCTAGCCTTTTCCTTCCAACTTTCCTTCGTCCTTTCCACCCCATCTTGTAGTATCTCCAACACTTGGAGACTCATTTTCCAAACCTAAAGGCTAGAAGTCTAACAACAATCTTCCTCACTTTATGCTGCTCAGAGAGAGTGAGTGACTAGCCCGAGGTCACACAGCGAGTCTGGGCAGACCTCTGCCTGGAGCCCAGGCCCCCTGACTCCCACTGCCTCCAAGCACCCCCTTTCTACTGCATTTCAGGTGGGAGATAAGGGCCTAGAAGTCCTGTTTGGTTTGTTTCCCGAGGTACTGGCCGTGATTCCTGTCCTGCCAGGACCAGCTGTCTCCAGCAGCTCGCCTCTTCACCCTGGGGCTCACCCTGGCTCCTCAGCGGACACTTCGCTGCCTGCCCCCCAGCATTTCAGCTCTTCTCATCCAGCCCACCCGCACAGCAGGGCCAGTGGGGATGGTGCCCCTCGGGGCAGGACTCACCGTGGCCAAGGTGCTGCCCGCTGCAGCTGCTGCTGCCACTGCCACCAGCGTCCAGGGCAGTAACCACCTCATGCCTGGAGGTCGGTGGCCAAGGCATCTACGGAGTAGCCCAGAGGATCCCGCCACTTCTCGGGGGAGCTGGACCGAGGCTGACCTGGCCCATCAGAAGTGCCAGATACGCCTCTTCCCGCAGCCCTCGGGGGGTTTTATTAAAGCAAGATCTGACGTCAGGGTTAAGGACAAACCCTGCATTTTCCTCTGAAAAACTTTTCCTGTCTCTCTCTCTTTTTTTTTCTTTCTTCCCTCTGTCCCCACCTCCAACCCAAGCTTGGCCAGCCTCCCCGGCTCTGACAGCTCTTAAAGGGAAAGTTACAGGGCTGTGATTTCACACCGGGAGTGGTAAAACCTCATAGCAGGAGCCGGGGTCATCCTCCCTGGGCATTTCTCAAAGGTGGGGAGGGGGAGATCCAGTTTCAGGGCCTGGCGCTGGCAGGGGCTTTGAAAGCGTTCCCAGTGGAGAAAATCAGCTCCCTCCCATCCCCTCCGGCCGCTTCTACTTCTGGTTTGCATTTGTCATCTTTTACTCCTCTCTCTTTCTGGCTGCAAGAAAAGAGGATGGCTTTAGTCCACTGATCTCGAAATGGTAGGAATTCACAAATGAGCTCAGAACTGGAGCCCGTGATACCATCATTACCCCCTCTACAAATTAAAGCCCTGGTTTCAATTTGTGGGCATTCCCTCCCCTGCTCTTAACCTGAAATCTTGGGTACTGGCAGGCTACAGTTCACGGGGTCGCAAAGGGCAGACACGACTGAGCGACTAACACACACACACACGCCCTTGGGTACTGGGGCTGTCTCTCTGCATCTGGGTGCTTGTTGTCCCTGGTGGGTTTGGGGTGCCTGGCCGTTATGCTCTGCAGCACACTTGCCACACTGGTAAGGGGGTCTCCTTTGGAGCCTGGTCTGCCCTCGTCCAGCCCCCTCACCCCTGCATGGAACTTAGCCACAGACTCCTGTTGGTTGGTACTGACCACCCTTCTCAGAGCCACCAGAGCGAACCTTGGTGAATAGAACTAAGGTGATGGCATTCTCCTGGTCCCAGCCTCCCTAAGCCTGCCCATTGACTTAGCATGGAGTTCCCAGTCCTGGCCTGGCCTCTGGGCCAGCTGCCTCCCTGATCTCTTTTTTCCTCTTGGCTCTCTCCCTCCTCTGCACTGAACTCAGCCTCAGTGGCCCGTGCTGCTTATCTCATTCCCCAGCAAACTCCCATCCCTGCGCCTCAGTGGAAGCCCTCTCCCCTGCGGTTCTCATAACACTCATGCCATGTCTTCCCTTTCCCTGTAACTTAAACAAGAGGATGTTGAACCAAGTGTGGCTGCTTGGAAGTGGTGGCAGGTCTGTGTCTGTGGAGGGAGTTTATGACCACAGACGTGACCCCGTAAGAGGTGGCTCTGATGATTTCTCCATTCATTGACCTAAGGGTGGGCCTCTTATCCAATTCTGGCCAATGAAACAGAAAGAGAAATTTATGGGGTACTCCTAGAAAGGATTTCATTCCTCAGGAAGTGGAACAAACTTATCTACCCATTGTTTCTTCCCTTGAGTTCAAAGGTGATGGCTGGAGTTGCAGCAACCATTTTGAGCATACAAGGCACAAGCTGGAGGATGAAAAGCTAACAGTCTGAGAACAGTAGAAGAAAAGGAGGGAGAGAGCCTGGGTCCTTGGAACCTAAGGTGCTACTGAGTCAAAGCTGGACCTTCAGACTTCCCATGTCTGGATTAGAGATTAAGAGTAATTTGTTCCTTGAGCCAGATACATCCTATTAATATATGAGATTCATAGAAATCATGTATATAAAGTGAAGATATTTGTCACTATCCAGTAAATGTCAGTTCTCATTTTGTTCTCATGAACATACCTGATGCTCTTAGAAACGAATTCTCTGAGGCAAGCATGGCACAAAAGTGTGATTAAAGGAGTCGCCACAAGGTGGATGGTATTACCATTCTATGTTATGAGGAAGGGGAAATGGGAACTCAGAGACATCAGGCCCTAAATTAGTGACAGGTGGGAGGTTGGAGCCAAAGTCTTTGAACCCTGACAACAACTGAATGCTTCCAATCGGGCTTGACCTGCCAAAGTCCCTCAGTGTTCTGTACTAAGAGTGAAGCTGAACCCAGAGAACACAAGAGTTGCTTTCAGGAAATCTGATTGCAACAAGCATTTGCAACAGATAGACCGACTCACAGGCCTTCCCTGGCTGCTCAGATGGGAAAGTGTCCACTTGCAATGCAGGGGACTCGGGTTCGATCCCTGGGTTGGGAAGATCCCCTGGAGAAGGAAATGGCAACCCCTCCAGTATTCTTGCCTGGAGAATCCCACGGACAGAGGAGCCTGGCGGGTTACACTCCATGGGGTTTCAAAAAGTTGAACACAACGGACTGACTAATACTTTCACCCCAAATCATGATCGAAATACTGGCCCCTTGTGCCTGCTGCTGAAGCCAGGATGGTTCAGCTGGCCCCACTGGCAGCTGCCACTCTTCACTGCCAAGGAAACCTGGAGTGAAGTGACATGGTGTCCCGGGCAGGGCAGCAGGTTAGGAGGAGAAACACCCGGGGCACCACCACAGCTCTGCGGCTCGCTGGTGAGCCTTGGACAGCCGGCAGTCTCTCTGTGCCTCAGTTTGCCTGCTTGAAGGGATAGGGCCATATTAGTGTCTACCCTGTGTGATCATTGGGAGGCCAGAGGCAGACAACTCAGTGCATCCCAGCATGCGTGGATGGAGGAGCCCGGGTGGGCCACAGCCCAGGCTGGTCTGATCGAGTGGTGGCCTGTGTCCTTCGGTGTCAGGGCTTAGGCGTCTTGGCAGACCTCATGACGCAGCCCAGAGTCAGGGTGTCTGGGGTCGGTCAGCCTTGGTGAGTGGGCATCCAGGGTTAGGCATTTCCCGCTTGTGAGTTGGGAAATCTCTAAGTGACTAGCCGGCGGTGCCAGAAATAGTAGCTGCATTTATGGAGCTTCTACCGTGTTCCTGCAGACCTTTGCCATCTCATCGAATCCTTGTCTCAGGATTCTTATGCCCATACTATAGATGAGAAAACAGAGGCATAGAAAGACAAGATTACTTTCTCCAGTCACTAGGCTTCTGCATGGCAAAACTGTCATCAGAACTTAGACCCATGTGCCATGCTTAGTTGCTCAGCCATGTCTGACTCTTTGTGACCCCATGGACTGTAGCTTGACAGGCTCCTCTGTCCATGGGGATTCTCCAGGCAAGAATACTGGAGTGGGTTGCCATGCCCTCCTTCAGGGGATCTTCCCAACCCAGGGATCAAATCCAGATTTCCCACATTACAGGCAGAGTCTTTACTGCCTGAGCTACCAAGGAAGCCCAGATCTGTGTGGCCCCAAACAAGTTTATTTTCAATAGACCAAGTTGCTTCATGGGGGGAACAAATAAGTGAATAAATGCAGGAAAGAGCACAGTAGATGGATAGAAGAATGGGCAGGTGGGTGAATGACTGGACGTGTGGGAAGACGATTCTACTGTTTGGAATAGTGGTTACCAGGTCTCCCCAGGATGGGCTCCGCATCTGTAGTCTTCCACCACTCCCTTCTCTGCCCACTCCGCCTGACTCCAGCTGCATCACCCGCCGGCTTCCTCCATTGCCCTGGGCCAGGCTTGTTTGTTTAGCTACTGACTGTCTCCCTCCTGGACAGTGAGGTCCACAGGTGAGGCCAGGTCCTTGTCTGTCTGCCTCTCTGGGCTGCAGCCTGGCAACCCACAGAACCCAGCACATGTTAGAGGCAGACTTCAAGTGAAGGGTCAGAGCAGTGAAGGACACAGATGGATGAAGTAGTACAGGATGGCTAGACTGAGGAAAGAAGGGAGGAAGGAAGGAAGGAAGACAAGCCTGGACGGAAAGGCCAATAAATTCACTTGACTTTTGGCCACCTGATGCAAAGAAGTGACTCATTTGAAAAGACCCTGATGCTGGGCAAGACTGAAGGGGGAGGAGAAGGGGATGACAGGGGATCAGATGGTTGGATGGCATCACCGACTCGATGGACATGAGTTTGAGCAAGCTCCAGGAGTTGGTGTTGGACAAGGAAGCCTGGCTTGCTGCAGTCCATGGGGTTGCAAAGAGTCAGACACAACTGAGCAACTGAACTGACTGATTGGCTGACTGACTGACTCAGGCCAAACTCTGCTCCTCAAGTCCCTGGAGAAAGTGTAGCCCATGGTAGGTCTTCAGACTCCATCTGTGGAAAGAGGAAGCTCAGGAGTGAAGGGAAGGCAGGGCTAAGCTGTGTCTGGCGAGTCTAGTTGACAGCAGGAGTGTGTCGGTGGGGCTGGATGAGGACCTGCACCTCCAGGCAGGGGCGCAGGGCCGCCACACGGGGTCATTCACCTCCACTGTCTGTAATTCATTTCCTCCTGCATGGCGCAGGGTTCACGGCCCACTGCCAAGGCCGCACAGGCCCCCTCTGAACCCAGCACTTCCCTGCTGGCTCCCCTCATCCCTGCGTCTCACGCCTCTCCCCACCTCCTAACAGCAGGATCCCTGAGCAATGTGGATGTGCTGTGCTTAGTCGCTCAGTCGTGTCCGACTCTTGCGACCCCATGGACTGTAGCCCGCCAGGCTCCTCTGTCCATGGGATTCTCCAGGCAAGAGAACTGGAGGGGTTGCCACTTCCTTCTCCAGGGGATCTTTCCCTACCTAGGAATCGAACCCGAGTCTCCTGCATTGCAGGCAGACTCTACCTACTGAGCTACAAGGGAGGCCCCAGCGTGTATGTAAGGATCCCTATAAAGCGTGGAGTGGTGGTCAACTTAATTTTCGCACGTTGAGCACTAAGGATGGGCTAAGCTTTTCTCTGAGGCCTTGCAGGTCTGTGCTAATGTCTTCCCTTCTTTACATGGAGGAAATCAAAGAGCTAAAGGGCCATCCAGAGATCACCCATCTGGTAAGCAGCAGAGAGCAGATTCATGGCAGACAGTGGACCCGGGTGAGTTTGCCCCAGAGGTAAAGGGCAGGATGCCCCAGGCCCATCCTCCCTCCATGCCCCTGGTCTGTTCCAGTTCTCCGACCTCTCCAGCTCCTCTTTCCAGCGTGTGTTTTCCACCTGCTGCCCTGGTCTCCCCAGCACTCAGCCTTCAGGTCCTGCCTCATCCCACCCCGCTAGCGAGGGGCCCTCTTGTGGCTCTGACTCTCCACTTTCCAGGCCTGGTGGGGGCCTTCTCCAGGATTCAGGCCTCAGCACGAGCTGGTACCATCACCGAGTGGTTCAGTTCCGCCGGCACAGGCCTGGGTGGGTCTCCTGTCCCTGTCGCGCATCTGCTGTGCAACCCTGGAGAAGTCCCTTCACTTCTCTGTGTGCTGACTTGCTCCTCCCTAAAACAGGGATGAAGGAGGTACTGATCCCTGTGGATTGCTCCCGGCACAGAGTCAGTGCTGTGGAAGGATGTATTAGACACGCTTAGCGCCCAGTAGATGCTCAGTAAAACCCCTTGTCCATGATGACAAGGAGTAAATTCTTCCTTGGTCTCTGGACTGTGAGTGCTTGGGGCAGGGTCTGGATGGGGGCATTTCTGGGCCCTTATCCTGACCCGATACATGGCGGGCACTCAGGGCATGTGCGAGGGAGGACAGGGGACCGCAGCAGGGGAGACTCCATCCCTGAGGAAGCTCTGCCTCCACGCCCGCCCCTTCCGGCCCAGGGTCCCTGCACCCAGCTATGTGTGAGTTCTCCTTCAGTCTCGGCGCAGCTTCTCAGTGGCTCCTCCAACAGACCTCCCAGAGCAGCTGTAAATAAATTCCAAAGATAGGCTGGTGGAGGGGGCTTAAAAACAGAGGCCTGTTGAGAGCATTCTGACGCCAGCCAGTAAGGCCTCCTTGACCAGGCCAGATGCCCAGAGCATTCCAGCAACTCCCAGGGCCAGGCACCCAGAGGCCCCGGGCCTGCTCACAGCTTATTTGCCTCTCATTTGTTTGTCCCTCGAATGTGCACAGCACCCACCCAGAACGGGGGCACCATGCCTGTCCCCGGGGCTACTCAGACGCACACCACACTTCCCACTCCCTGGGAGGGGTGGCAGAGGTCTTGTGTTGAACCAAACCAGCTGCTTGAGAAAGCAAAGGCGGGGAGGGTGGCTGGTCAGCTCTGCCCCCTGCTCCCTGTGATGCAGGTTGGCTGGCACATGTGGGGTTCTGCCTTTCTCCCTGGGGCACCCCGATGAAGGGTGACCCTGGGCTCCATGTCTGCTTAGAGGCCAACACATTAAGGTAACTGTCCCTCCTGCCCCAGCCTAAACAGCTAGGTTGGCTCTGGGAGAGTCACTGGGCAGTCCCCAGCCAGCTCCCCTGAGGCTACTCATTTCTGGAACCGTGGCTGACTTGGGCAGAAACTCACCCCTAGTGCCAGCTGTGGTTGCAGGTGGGGACCCCTTGGGAAGGTGGAAGAGAAGAGTAAGGGCTTTGGGATCAGGCAGGCCCACGTTAAACACTCTGTTACATATCAGTTGGGAGATCTTGGGGAAGCCACTTCACCTCTATGAGCCTCAGTCTTCCTATCTGTAAAATGGGGGTGATGATAATAGCTATCCCCTAGGGCTTTGATAGAGATGAAATTGGTTCTCAGAGTGTGGTAGATGAGGAATAAATTCTTAATATTCATCACAGACGCTCTTCCCACGTCCCCTGCCCGGGTCACCTGGGTCCCTCCCCTCCAGCTGTGACTCTCCTGTCCTGAGGGGGTCTGAGGCTGGAACACAGCATCCCCTCTTCTTCTCTGTCCTGCCTCCTCCAGTAAACTCTCCCAGTCCTCCAGTTTTTAGGATGAGTGTTTCTGCTGGTCTCTTTGATGAAACTGATTGAGGGTGTGTGCAGAGGAGGAAACAGAGATAAAACCAGTACCACCTTGGCCGACTGGATCCCTGCCAGTACCTGGCAGCACCCTGGGGCTTCTTCCCTAAAGAGGAGGCAAGGTCAGGCCCTGGAGACCCCTTTAGACCAGATGCAAACATGTCCTGAACTCTTCCTCCTGGAGAACCCCTCCAGCCCCAGTCCTGCAGGACCTCTGGACGTCTCCAGGCTTCCGGCCTGTCCCACGGCTGTGCCTCAGATAGACAGGTGGTTATGCCCAGTTTTCTTTTGAAAGCAACTTTTTAAAGTGTAACATACAGGAAACCCCACAAGTCTTCTTAAACATTTTTAAAATTTATTCACTTATTTTTGGCCGTGCTGGGCCTTTGTTGCAGTGAGGGCTTTTTCTCTAGTTGCGGCGAGCAGCCACTAGTCTTCAGTTGCAGGGCAAGGGCTCTTCACTGCAGTGTTTTCTCTGGCTGCAGAACACAGGCTCTCGGGCGCATGCACTGGGCAGTTGCGGCTCCCAGCCTCTAAAGCACAGGCTCAGTAGTTGTGGCACATGGGCCTAGTTGCTCCCTGGCATGTGAGATCTTCTCTGGCCAGGGGTCGAATCTGTGTCTCCTGCACTGACAGGCAGATTCTCACCCTCTGAGCCAGCAGGGGAGTCCCCTTGCTCCCAGGTCTTGAGTGTGCAGACTGATCAGTTTGACACACAAGTTAGGCCCGCACACGTGTAGCCCTGATCAGGGAAGGAAGGCTGCCTCACGGCCCCCTCCCCACTGACACCACCTTTGTGCAGTCACGGTTATGGCTTCTAGCACCGAAGATTCATATTGTCAGTTCTGGGAGCCCCACACGGAAGCATCCATGTCCTGCTCCTTTGCTTCTGGACTCTTTGGCGCAGCACCTCATCTGGAGGAGTCATCGTGGGATGCCTGCAGCAGGCGCTGCTTGGATCTGCAGGGTCGTGAGTTCTATCATGGTGCTGCTGCCCAGCAGTGGGGTGCGGGGGCAAGGCCACAGACTCAGGCCTTGGGACTCGCCCTGTCCTCTGCGAGGGACCCAGCAGGGACTCTACCTTACGTTCTGTTTTCATTCCTGGAGCTGGGCTCCAACTACAAGAATTCCTGGGCAGAAGAAAGGCTGTGGGCGATAGAGGGGCCATGAGGCCACAGGACACCCTTGTCAACTCCACGCCCGCTGGGAGATGGCCCTGTGTCAAGCATGCAACAGTCACTCAAGAGATGTTAGTTACAAAAATAAAGCTCCCTTATAAGAGGACAATGCCATCCATGGTGTGGGATTCTTGTGAGCACTAAATCAAAGAGAGTGCCCCTTTGTGCCTCCACTTCCCAGGATAGGAGCTGACATGGGTGGCTTATACATGCTGGGTTCTTGCCCAAGCCCTCCCTGTGTTTGTTTGCTTTAAAAGACTTTAGTTTTTAGAGCAGTTTTAGGGTTAAAATAAAACTGAGAGGAAGGTACAGAAATTTCCTATATACCTACTGTACCTACACATGCATAGCCTCCTCTATTTTAAAGATCACTTACTAGAATGGTATTTTTTTTTTAAACCAAGAATGAACCAACATTCATGAATCATTATAACCCAGAGCCCATAGTTAGGGTCACTCTTGGTGTGGTGCTTTCAATGGGTTTGAATAAATGTATAATTATATGTCTGACCATCACAGCATCATGCAGAGTAGTTTCACTTCCCCCCAAATCCTCTGAGCTCTGTTATTCATCCCCTCATCCTCCCTAGCCTCTGGAAACCCCTGACCTTCTTACTGTCTTTGTAGTTTTTTCTTTTTCCAAAACGTCATACAGTTGCACTCTTACAGCATATAGACTTTTCAGATTGATTTTTTCCACTTAGTCATATACACTTAAGTTTCTTCCTTGCTTTTAATGTCTTTTTATTAAAGTCATTTCTTTTTTAGTGCTGAATAGTATTCCATTGGGTGGTTCATTTCCTTTTAGTGCTGAGTAATATTCCATAGGGTGACTTCCCAGGTGGCACACTGGTAAAGAATCTGCCTGCCAGTGCAGGAGATGCAAGAGACACAGCTTCAATCAATGGGTCAGGAAGATCCCCTGGATAAGAAATGGCAACCAACTCTAGTGTTCTTGCCTGGGAAATTCCATGAACACAGGAGTCTTTCGGGCTACAGTCCATGGGGCTGCAAATGGTCTGGCCCAACTGAGCAACTGGGCACACAACATTTCATTGTCTGGATGCACCAGTTTATTGATCCACTCACCTCCACAGGACATCTTGGCTGCTTCCAAGTGTAGACAGTTATGAATAAAGCTGCAATACACATCCAACTCAATGGACATGAGTTTGAGCAAACTCCAGAAGATAGTAAAGGACAGGGAAGCCTGGAGTGCTGCAGTCCATGGGGTCACGAAGCGTCAGACGCTACTGAACGACTGAACAACACCACATCTGTGGGCAGATTTTGGGTGGCTGTAAATTTGATTAAATGCCAAGCAGCACAACTGCTGGGTTGTACATAAGACCACGTGTAGTTTTGTAAGAAACTGCCAAACTGTCTTCTGAAGCATCCATACCGTTTGCATCCTTACGGGAGTGCCCGGGAGTTCCTGTTGCTCCACACTCTCATCAGCATTGGTGCTGCCAGTGTCCTGGATTTGGGCCATTTCAGGAGGTGTGGAATAGCATCTTGTTTTGATTCATCACTCAGAATCACTGGACAGGCAGGTGCTAACATCCTTCCCATTTTACTGAGGCAGAAACCTGTGTTCACAGAAGTAAATAATGACCTAAAGTAACGACATGGGCTTCCCTGGTGGCTCAGACGGTAAAGAATCTGCTTGCAATGCAGGGGACTTGCGTTCAATCCCTGGATCCAGAATATCCCCTGGAGGCATGGCAGCCCACTCCAGTACTCTCTCCTGGAGAATCCCAATGAACAGAGGAGCCTAGCGGACTACAGTCCATGGGGTCGCAAAGAGTCAGACACAACTGAGCGACTAAGCACTAGGCAAGCATATGGGGGTGGAGCTGTGGCTTGGACCCTGGGATGTCAGTGCCCTTGTCCAGGTTAATGACTCTCTGAGCGGTGAGGGGCTCTCAGGGCTCTTGAGCGCTCAGAGAGGAAGATCCTGGAAAAGCTGTGTTGCACTGGGTTGTGGAGGCTGCCCTGAGTTTGGGTTGGCAGCAGGTGGGAAGGAAGCCGGATTCCAGGCTGGGAAGAAGTGAGCAGCTCTGCTGTGGAAAGAGCTTCATGTTACACTTGTCCTTGGCTCTGAGGCTTTCCAAAGCACTCGTGGAAAGAACGTTGGAGAAGCAGGTCTCAAGCTAGCCTGTGCCAGGAGACACCCCAGCCCCTGAGCCACGCTGGGTGAGCCGGGGTGTCTTCATTCTTGAGGCCCTGGACGTCTGACCAGCCTCAGATGCAGTCTAGTGTTAACCAGGAATTCTCAAAAGTAATCGTGCATGGGATTCACCTGGAAGCATTTAAAATGTACAGATTCCCAGGACTGCAACCCAGAGGCTGTGAGTCAGTGTGTCTGGGAAGGGCTGCAAATTTGCTTTTAAACAAACACTTCCTGGAGAGTCTGAAGGAGGGCTTCCTTGGAGCCTGATTTGAAAAACAGAGCAGAGTAAATAAGCCTGAGCTATGATGCAAGCTGGTCTGGACCTGATCCAAGCTCCTGCCCTACCAGAGGCTCTCAAGGATGCTTGAAGTTCCCTCATCACTTCACGTCCCAAAGGCTTGGAGAAGGAGTGGCCTCTGGCCCCTTCCAGGGGAAATAACTCAAAATGAGCAAACTGTATTAAAAAAAAAAAAAAGAAAACAACCATTCCAGCAACCCAATATTCTTAAGTCCATCATGGAAGACTAAGGAAATTCTGGCATTTCAACTGGCATGACCACCTTTAGGTCCAATCTCAGGGAATTCGCCAAATAAACTATTAGAACTATACACAGCTGCTTAAACTGGCATATTGAATCCATAACCTCTAGCTTCTTAGATCATATCAACAAATAAAATCTAACTTAATACCATGTTCCTTTCACCTTGATCCAACATTCTATGACTCACTTCTACACATATGACCCAAGTGCCTGTTGATATAAAGTAGCAAAATTTTACAGATGCTAGAGTGTATCCCTAGTGATGTGTCTGGGTGTCAATCTAGGAGCAACGTGAGCTGGGGGAGATGGACCTGTGGGAACAGTGACACTCCCCACACGCAGAGCCCTGGACACATTGCTTCATAGCTTCTACAGACAAGGGAAGATGATCCTCCGAGATGCAGAAGAAGGGTTGTTTCCACTTGAACAGGAGGCTTATAGAATCAGGGCATCTATCCGTTCCGTTCCGTTCAGTCGCTCAGTCGTGTCCGACTCTTTGCGACCCCATGAATCGCAGCACGCCAGGCCTCCCTGTCCATCACCAGCTCCCGGAGTTCACTCAGACTCACGTCCATTGAGTCCGTGATGCCATCCAGCCATCTCATCCTCAGTCATCCCCTTTTCCTCCTGCCCCCAATCCCTCCCAGCATCAGGGTCTTTTCCAATGAGTCAACTCTTCGCATGAGGTGGCCAAAGTACTGGAGCTTCAGTTTCAGCATCATTCCTTCCAAAGAAATCCAAGGGTTTATCTCCTTCAGAATGGACTGGTTGGATCTCCTTGCAGTCCAAGGGACTCTCAAGAGTCTTCTCCAACACCACACTTCAAAAGCATCAATTCTTCAGCATTCAGCCTTCTTCACAGTCCAACTCTCACATCCATACATGACCACAGGAAAAACCATAGCCCTGACTAGACGGACCTTAGTCGGCAAAGTAATGTCTCTGCTTTTGAATATACTATCTAGGTTGGTTATAACTTTTCTTCCAAGGAGTAAGCGTCTTTTAATTTCATGGCTGCAGTCACCATCTGCAGTGATTTTGGAGCCCAAAAAAATAAAGTCTGACTCTGTTTCCACTGTTTCCCCATCTATTTCCCATGAAGTGATGGGACCAGATGCCATGATCTTCGTTTTGTGAATGTTGAGCTTTAAGCCAGCTTTTTCACTCTCCTCTTTCACTTTCAACAAGAGGCTTTTTAGCTCCTCTTCACTTTCTGCCATAAGGGTGGTGTCATCTGCATATCTGAGGTTATTGATATTTCTCCCGGCAATCTTGATTCAGCTTGTGTTACTTCCAATCCAGCATTTCTCATGATGTACTCTGCATAGAAGTTAAATAAGCAGGGTGACAATATACAGCCTTGACCTACTCCTTTTCCTATTTGGAACCAGTCTGTTGTTCCATGTCCAGTTCTAACTGCTGCTTCCTGGCCTGCATACAGATTTCTCAAGAGGCAGGTCAGGGGGTCTGGTATTCCCATCTCTTTCAGAATTTTCCACAGTTTATTGTGATCCACACAGTCAAAGGCTTTGGCATAGTCAATAAAGCAGAAATAGATGTCTTTCTGGAACTCTTTTGCTTTTTCCATGATCCAGCGGATGTTGGCAATTTGATTTCTGGTTCCTCTGCCTTTTCTAAAACCAGCTTGAATATCAGGGAGTTCCCGGTGAATCCAAGGATTAGGGGGCATCTATAATCTCCCCTAATCCTTGGATTCACTGGGATCTTCCCCTATGTCCTCATTCTGATACTGAGGGTGCCATTTACCCAATTCCTCATGCCTTGCAGGGCTGTGAATTCCATTTATTATAACTCAGCAGCCTTAGGATTTGGCTTTCAGAAATTTCAACTTTGTTTCTACAAAAGACAAGGATTTCTTTGAGGACCACAGTAGAAACGCGCATGCACATGTGCACGCACACACACACACACCTCTCCAACTAGTTTGCATCCTTGTTCTGGGAGGAGAGCCATTCTAGACACATGACATGCAACTATTTCCTCTGGTTGAGGAATGAGGGGGCTGCCATGAGTGGTCCTGTCTCTCACTGTTGGAAGCTTGGGACCAAGGGCTGGAGCCACTGTCTCCTAAAGCCACATCTGTCCCCTCCCCCAGCTCCCTGGAGATGATTCGCTGAAGATGAAGCTTGCATGATCAGGCCCCTTTCCCCGTGTGGGCTGGGGCAGCCATGCTAGAGAGAAATCTGACACTGCTTAATAAGATCAGTAAAATAAAACAGGCATGTGTCCTATGGACCCGGCAGCCCCAGTCCTGTGGGGCTTTTTCCAAAGCCCCAGAGCTTTTTCCAAAGTTGATAAAGGAATACCTGGGAAGATGCTAATCTGGGTTTTGCTTGTAGTGGTAAGGATCTGGAAGGAGCCTGGCATCCACCTGGGGAACACGAGGAAGTAGACTGTTGGTGATGCAAATCATGGAGAAACAACCTCACAGGGGCCCAGAGCAAAGGGGAGAACTTCCAACCCAGAGAGGAAGGGAACACTTAAACAGGAAGGAGGCCTCCAGCCAGTACTGCTGTTGTGAGTTGAAGTCAGATGCAAACAAGTGCAAGTTTTTACAAATAATTGTACATATTCAAGGGCACACTCAGAAATGCCTCCTGTGGCTGTGGAGGACAGGAGAGCACAGTGGAAGCAGGAGGAAGAGGGACAAAAGGAACTTAGAGGAGTCCTGAAAACACTGATGGAAGGAGCCACAGGCCTGAAAATGCGGTTAACCTCACCTATCTGCACCCCAGTGCCACAAAACACAGGGAAGAAAGACTGAAAAGAAAAAATAAGGAGGAAGGGAAAGAGAAGAGGGAAAGGATGACAAGAACAAAGGAAGGAGGAGGCAGGGTGAGACAAAGAAAGAGGAGAGAGCAGGACGGAAAACGTATGTTTGCACAAAAAGCTGTGCGGGACGGCTCCCAGCTGTTGTTATTTGTGAAGAGCCCCAAACTGCAAACAACCAAAATGCCTTTCAAGAGGTTATTTAAACCAACTGTGCTCAGCCACATTGTGGAATTCTGTTCAACAATAAAAAGAACACACTAGAAGCTGGTCACAGAGAGGAAACAGAGAGAGTAGAAGTGGGGCGCGCATGTTCCATGTTCCAGATACTTTTAAGTTTACAACTCACTTTCTTTTTCACCCAAACCTAGGACAGCAGGAATAATGAGTTCCACTTCACAGCCAGGGAAACTGAGGCTCCTGGAGATCACACAGTGTATGGTCTGCCTCGGGCTGCTGAAAATTGGACCACAGGCTACATGGCTTAAGTAACAGAAAACATATTTATTTCCTCCCATTTCTAGAGGCTGGAGCCCAAGATCAGGATGCCAGCAGGCTTGTGTCTCTGAGACCTCTGTCCTTGGACATAGAAGGCCGTCTTCTCCCTGCATCTTTGCATGGTTTTCCCTTTGTGATGTCTCTTTGGTAATCTCCTCGTAGAATGATGCCATCACACTGGATTAGAGCCACCCTAATCTCACTTTGTTCATAGTGATGCTTTCTAAGGCCCACTTGACTTCACATTCCAGGATGTCTGGCTTTAGATGAGTGATCACACCATCATGATTATCCGGGTCGTGAAGATCTTTTTTGTACAGTTCTTCTGTGTATTCTTGCCACCTCTTCTTAATATCTTCTGCTTCTGTTGGGTCCATATCATTTCTGTCCTTTATCGAGCCCATCTTTGCATGAAATGTTCCCTTGGTATCTCTAATTTTCTTGAAGAGATCTCTAGTCTTTCCCATTCTGTTCTTTTCCTCTATTTCTTTGCATTGATAGCTGAAGAAGGCTTTCTTATCTCTTCTTGCTATTCTTTGGAACTCTACATTCAGATGCTTATATCTTTCTTTTTCTCCTTGGCTAGGAACAAAGTTAGTGGAGGTGATGGAATTCCAGTAGAGCTATTTCAAATCCTGAAAGATGACGCTGTGAAAGTGCTGCACTCAATATGCCAGTAAATTGGAAAACTCAGCAGTGGCCACAGGACTGGGAAAGGTCAGTTTTCATTCCAATCCCAAAGAAAGGCAATGCAAAAGAATGCTCAAACTACCACACAATTGCGCTCATCTCACACGCTAGTAAAGTAATGCTCAAAATTCTCCAAGCCAGGCTTTAGCAATACGTGAACCGTGAACTTGTTCACGTTGGTTTTAGAAAAGGCAGAGGAACCAGAGTTCAAATTGCCAACATCCGCTGGATCATAGAAAAAGCAAGAGAGTTCCAGAAAAACATCTATTTCTGCTTTATTGACTATGCCAAAGCCTTTGACTGTGTGGATCACAATAAACTGTGGAAAATTCTGAAAGAGATGGGAATACCAGACCCCCTGACCTGCCTCTTGAGAAATCTGTATGCAGGCCAGGAAGCAGCAGTTAGAACTGGACATGGAACAACAGACTGGTTCCAAATAGGAAAAGGAGTAGGTCAAGGCTGTATATTGTCACCCTGCTTATTTAACTTCTATGCAGAGTACATCAGGAGAAATGCTGAGCTGGAAGAAGCACAAGCTGGAATCAAGATTGCCGGGAGAAATATCAATAACCTCAGATATGCAGATGACACCACCCTTATGGAAGAAAGTGAAGAGGAACTAAAAAGCCTCTTGATGAAAGTGAAAGAGGAGAGTGAAAAAGTTGTCTTAAAGCTTAACATTCACAAAACGAAGATCATGGCATCTGGTCCCATCACTTCATGGGAAATAGATGGGGAAACCGTGGAAACAGTGTCAGACTTTATTTTTTTGGGCTCCAAAATCACTGCAGATGGTGACTGCAGCCATGAAATTAAAAGACGCTTACTCCTTGGAAGAAAAGTTATGACCAACCTAGATAGCATATTGAAAAGCAGAGATATTACTTTGCTGACTAAGGTCCGTCTAGTCAAGACTATGGTTTTTCCAGTAGTCATGTATGGATGTGAGAGTTGGACTGTGAAGAAGGCTGAATGCTGAAGAATTGATGCTTTTGAAGTGTGGTGTTGGAGAAGACTCTTGAGAGTCCCTTGGACTGCAAGGAGATCCAACCAGTCCATTCTGAAGGAGATCGGGCCTGGGATTTCTTTGGAAGGAATGATGTTGAAGCTGAAGCTCCAGTACTTTGGCCACCTCATGCAAACAGTTGACTCATTGGAAAAGACTCTGATGCTGGGAGGGATTGGGGGCAGGAGGAGAAGGGGACGACAGAGGATGAGATGGCTGGATGGCATCACTGATTTGATGGACGCAAGTCTGAGTGAACTCCGAGAGTTGGTGATGGACAGGGAGGCCTGGCGTGCTGCAATTCATGGGGTCGCAAAGAGTCGGACATGACTGAGTGACTGAAATGAACTGAACTGAACTGAACTAATCTCATTTTAGTTATCTCATTTTAATTTAATCACACCTTGGAAGACTATCTCCAATACAATCACACTCTGAGGTCTGAGGGTTAGAAGTTCACCATATCAATTTTAGGGAGGTGTAAAACTCAGCCCATAACTGATGCCGAAGCTCCAATAATTTGGCCACTTGATTCGAAGAGCCGACTCATTGGAAAAGACCCTGATGCTGGGAAAGACTGAGGGCAGGAGGAGAAGGGGATGACAGATGATATGGTTGGATGGCATCACCAACTCAATGGACACGAGTTTGAGCAAGCTCCAAGTGAAGGACAGGAAACCCTGGAGCGCTGCAGTCCCTGGGGTCACAGAGAATCAGACACAACTCAGTGACTGAACAACATAACAAATGGTGGGTAACTGACAAGGGCGGGCTGGAACCCGGGCCTGTGGGGTGGTTCGGCCTCTGGCCCACCCGCAGATGACCCGGGTCTGGTGCACACACAGCACAGTGCTCTGCTCGCCTTTATGTCCTCATGAGCCTGGTGGTTTTGACCCTGTCTGAGCGACTGGCTGGGCCCCAGCTCTCTGCACGAGTCCTTGCCAAATTCCCTTGAATCAGTCATCAGGGCAAATCTCCGGGGACAGGCACGTGGACGTGGTGAGTGGCGCAGCCTAGCAGAGTGTGGGCTGGGGTTTTGGAAAGCCAGGCGGCTACTGGGTTTTGTGCTGTCTCTGCAGAGCTGCTGAGCTTGTTCTGGGTGGGGAAGGGCAGTCTGCAGCAGGGCTGGACGGATCTCTCTCCCCGAGGCTCAGCATTCAATTTGCTTCAACACTGGGGCCAGCCTGCTGGAGTCTCACAGGATTCCCTGGAGCTCTGAATGCGTGGGACGTCCCAGGAGTCAGACAGCCTCTCCAGTTTGGCATCTTTTCTGCCAAACCCATCTGGGACTTTTGTAGACAGCTGTGATTTTTTCCCGGTGCCTCTGGGCAGTGATGCTGTTCTCTGGGCATCATTGTTCTTGAGTGCCAGGTATCTCACGCCCACCCCCAGTTCTGCATCCAGCATCCATGACACAGATGGAGACAGAGATGTCAGTGGGGTGAAGCAACATGATGGCTTCCTGATCCTTGCCCTTGGCTCTGCACCAACTCAGAGGTCTTAACTCTTGAATCTCTCACTAGAGTCTGAGTAGAGTGGGTCCGTTTAACTCAACAGTGTCTGCAGACGCAACTGTGAGCCAAGCTGCCCTTACAAATGTAACCCCCAGGTGATCAAGGGGACAAGCCAAGGTCCTGAAGGCCTGGGAGATCACGGCAGGTCCACATGCAGCTTCCCCACACTGCAGATGGGGGTCCTCCGTGCCATGGATGAAGGAGAGCAAACCTGGGAAGGCCGTGGGCAGGACACAAAAGGCATGTAAGGATGAATGAGAGTTCGGTCGCCAGGTAGGGTATGGAGACAGAGTCCAAGTCCAGGTGAAGGAAAGAGTGTGCAGATTCACCCTGCAGTCCTGTGTTTACAGCTCCTTGTTTGTACCAGGAGCCTTTGAAGTTACTTAGCATATATTCATTCAATAATCTTCACCTCAGAACAAAACAAAACACAGCCATCCTTTGATTTCCATTTTATATTTGCAGATAAATTAAACTACATACTCAAATTTTGTGGTAGAGATGGGATTCGAACCCAGAGAGCGTAGCCCCAAGTCTTATCTCTGTAACACGATCCCAGTCTCGTTCTCTACAGGCCTGATGAGAGCAGTGTCCTCTGAGCACCCGCTGTTTGCCAGACACTGGAAGGAGCTGGGGTTAGGGTGGCCATTTACACTACTAGAGAAGGAAATTGTGTTTAGTCACTAGGTTGAGTCCGACTTTCTTGTGACCCCATGGACTGTACCCACCAGGTTCCTCTGTCCATGAGATTTTTCCAGGCAAGAATACTGGAGTGGGGTGCCGTTTCCTCCTCCAAGGGGATCTTTCCAACCCAGGGATTGAACTTGAGTCTCCTGCATTGGCAGGCACAGTCTTTGCTACTGAACCACCTGGGAAGCCCATGTATAAGGAAATAGTCAAGTCCAACACTATACAGCAAACTTGCAATTGAGGCAAACTCAGGGAGTTATGGGGATACACTCAGCCTGGGGGTGGTGTGGGATGTGGGACCGGAGGTGGATGAGATTCTGCAGGTAGAGAAGGTAGAGACACAGAAGGCAGCACCCAGGAAGGCAGAGCTAGGGAACATGGTTTCCAGGCAGAAGGAAGATCAGGGGCCCAGGGGCACAGAGGGGAAATCTCTGCAGGTCCCTGGGCCGGGAGGAGTCTGGCCTGGCAGAGGGTACTCTGAGAGGCGAGTGGTTGGGAAAGCTGCAAAGGAGCTGAATCTTGAAAACCCCTGTGGTCCTGCTAAGGAGTGTGGGGTCACTCTGGGGACTATGGGAGGTGCAGAAAAGGTGTCAACAGAGCAGAGCTGTGGTCAGATCTTCTAGAATGTTCCTTGTGGCTGCCATCAGGAACAGGCATGGTGGGGAGTGCTGGAGGTGGGGGCTCCAGTTGGAAGCCAGTTAGGGTACAGTGGCAGGAGTGGCTGGGCCCAGGGGACAAGAGGGATGTAGGAGAAGCAGAGGCTCGATGGGGAAAGGAAAGCATGTCAGGAGAGAGGTGTCTTCAGCCTGCAGGTATGGCAGCTCCTGGGGCTTCTGAGCAGGAAGTGACGTGATGAGAGATGGATAGATGGATGGATGGATGGATGGGTGGGTGGATGCAAAGACATATGAATGGGTAGATGGTGACTAAATGGATGAGGAAATGAATGAAGAAACAGGAATGTGGGAGAACTGAAGATCAATTTTATGCACCATTGGGATGGCAGGTGAGCCCCACAGTCTATAGTCTGGTGGTCTCAGAGGATGACAGGGTCACTTGTCCAGCTGTTGGATGACTTGAGCTTAAAGACCTGGCTCCTGGCTCGGAATTCATTGTTGTTTGTATTCATCGATCTGTGTGTACCAAGACAGTAGGGAGGACTTCAGTGATCCCTGCTTAGATGGACTTGAAGTAAGCTGTTTAATCCCTCAGATTTCAATCTCCCTTCCTGTTAAATGGGCTTCCCTTGTGGCTCAGCTGGTAAAGAATCTGCCTGCAATGCAGGAGACCTGAGTTCGATCCCTGGGTTGGGAAGATTCCCCTGGAGAAGGGAAAGGCTACCCACTCCAGCCTGGAGAATTCCAAGGACTGTATAGTCCACGGGGTCACAAAGAGTCGGACACGATAGAGTGACTTTCACTTTCCTGTCAAACAAGGATACAGTGCTTATCACATGGACGTGTGGCTTCCAGGCAGCAATGAGCAATGTGTGCTTTGCCCACAGTTGTTTCCGGCCTGGCGCAGTTAGCACAACTTCCCTTTGAGTCTAGGGCATGGGGCATTAGCTTCTGCCGTGCACTCGGGCACCATGGCACTGTAAGTCCGTGGGCTGCTCCTTCCCCTCTCTGTGCCTCAGTTTCCTGTTCTGTAAGGTGAAGGGTTGGGCTGATCATCTGAACTTCCCCTCGGACTCTCCCTGACTTGCCTGGTGAACCTCAGCTCTGTCCTTGGGTGTGGAGGGAATCAGGACAGCCCTTTGCCTGGCCAGCCAGTGCCCCAGCTGGGATGGGGTCTGATCTGTTTGCCTTGGGGACTCCAGGGCAACTTTGGCTCTGTTAGGAGCCCTGTCCCCACTGCATGCCTTGCCTTGACACAATGCTGCCTGTCTTCTTCTCTCTTCCAGATCTGGGTCAATTTGTATACTTCCTGCCTCACTCCACCCCCCAAACCACCCCCCACCCCCAGGTTCTATGAGATTCAGCAAAGTCTGCCCTGGAGAAAGTTGCCAGGTCAGTGGAAATCTAGCATTTGTCAATAAAGTGAACTCAGTGTGGTCCTCTGTGGCAAACAGCCCAGACTGGTTTCCAAAACAACTCACCCCAGTGTCTGCCCTCGGGAGGTGCAGCAGATCCCTGGGTGGGGCAGGGGGATGCTGGGAGGGTGCTGAGGTTCACGGGTGGGCACTCCAGGCCCGGAGGGAGAGGCCACAGGTGTGAAATCTAATTTCTGCTCACTTACTGAGTATCTTTAACAATTTCTCCAACTGTAAATGAGAATTACTAAATTGACCCCATGGTCAGTTTATGGAATTTCCCAGGCCAGAATACTGGAGTGGGTAGCCTTTCCCTTCTCCAGGGCATCTTCCCAAGCCAGGGATCAAACCCAGGTCTCTTGCATTGTTGGTGGATTCTTTACCAGATGAGCCACAGGGGAAGGCAATAATTGACCAGAAAGGGCTTTTGTGAGAATTAAAATAGGACATTTATAAAGAGTCTAGGCAAATATCTGATACATGGAGAAATGCTGGCTATTTTTAATACCAATCATTCATATAATTTATATTTTTTTAAAATAATATTTGCTTATCAAATTTCTTTTTAAAGATGAAAATCTAAAGATACACAAAGATTCACTTCCAGAGATAAGCAGTGTTCCCATTTTGAGTGACATTCAGTAATTTTTCTCTGTGCATATATTACATGTTTACTTAGAAAATGAAGTCTTGCTGCTTTTACTTATTTACTCTTTACTTAATATTTTAAGTTAAACATTCTGTGCCTTCAATTTCCCAGGAGAGCCTATAGTGAATTAGGTACAGGTGGCTTGGTGGTAAAGAACCTGCCTGCCAAGCAGGGGATCAGGTTCAATCCCTAGGTCGGGAAGAGCCCCTGGAAAAGGAAATGGCAACCCACTCCAGTATTCTTGTCTAGGAAATCCCATGGACAGGGAAGCCTGGTGGGCTACAGTCTACAGAGTCACACAAGAGGCAGTCACAACTTAGCACCTAAACAACAAGCCCCACGTAGGGACCCACTGTGGCTTAGGGGAACACTCCCCTGTCGTTGGACACTTAGCTTGGTTCCAGCTTCCTATCACTGAAGCAGCGCAGTCAGGATGTGAGCCCAGGTCTGTCTGGGACCAGAGCCCTGGGCGATGACATTTCCCACAAGACCCTCCTATGGAGCTGAGGCTTCAGTATTTGCCAGTCTCTCTGAAATCCTCAAACTCCGTCTCTGCCTGACTTGTATTCCCCACTGCTCCTCCCTGAGCCTCTCTGTCCAGGACCCCAGGAGCCTGGTCGCCACCCACATCTCACTAAGGAGCTACAGATGCCCCTCCTTAGAACCTGCCCCCCATCCACATGGCCTGCCCCGGGGGGGAAGGGTAGAAGATTAAGGGAAAAGTGAAGCGAGGGGAGATGCCCTTATATAAACATGGTTAGCAAGCGTGGTATTTGCTGACAATCTTTCCCCCTCCTTTCCTTTAGGACTTGGCCCAGAGGTTCAAAGCACAAGTTCAGAAGTTTTGTTTCCTTGTTTTTTTTTTTTTTTTTTTGTAAATCTGTTTTTGTTTTCCTAAGTGTGAGAAACTCAGGACATGTGTTTCTGGTTCTCTCTACTTCGCATGAAAGAAAACCTTGTTTAGGGGATGGGAAGGATGCAAGGGCTAGCTAGTGGAGGGCAGTACCTAGATGGAGATGAAGCCCTTGCTTCCTGCTGCACGTGGATGTCTTCCTACAGCATCCACCTTCCTACAGATCCAATCTTGGAGCATCCCACCTATCACTTCGCAGTAAGCTCTTCGCAGTAAGCTCTTCTCTGGTCTCTCTGCCGCCCTCCTCCACCAGTTCCTCCTCTCCCGTCTGCTGCAGCAACTGGCCACAAGAGAAACTTGGCCGTTACAGTCCCTTTATTAAAATCTACAGAAGTTTCCTTTTGCTCTCAGGGTAAGATCAACTCCTAAAGCCTGGGACCTCTCTGGGGCGCAGCCTCTCTAGACCCCCAGCATCTTTCAGATTCATTTCTCTTCTTCTGGACCCCACACATTTGTTGTCTTGGCCAGGAAAATGCATCCCTGACCTTACCTTTTTCAGAAACCCCTTCACCCAGCCACCTCCTAAGAGTGTGGCTAAACAAGGTGAGTTCTGGGTCAGGCAGCCACAAAAAGAATGGAATTGTGTCATTTGCAGCAACATGGATGGACTTGGAGGGTATTATCCTGAGTGAATAAGTCAGAGAAAGACAAGTACTGTATGATAGTACTTATATGTGGAATCTAAAAGAATAGAAATATCCAGTGAGTAAAACAAACAAAAAGAAGCAGACTCACAGATAGAGTAAACTAGTGGTTATCAGTTGCGGGATGGAAGTGGGGAGGGACGAGAGGGATAGTGGGGGTTATTATGGGATTATATGAAATCATGCATGTTAAATGAAAATTTGTAAAGCATTACAGAATGTAAAGGATTAATTCAATAAAAAAATTAAGTTAAATTAAAAAAGAAAAGAAATCATGTGTTCAGAGTCGTTGTTATTGTTTCGAAGCTCAGTCAGATTCTTTGTCACCCCATGGACTGTGGACTGTAGCCCTCCAGGCTCCTCTGTCCATGGGATTCTCCAGGCAAGAATACTGAGTGGGTTGCCATTTCTTTCTCCAGGGGATCTTCCTAACCCAGGGATCGAACCAGTGTCTTCTGCATTTGAAGCCAGTTTCTTTACTACTGAGCCACCCTGGAAGCCCCAGGTGTCCACAGACTGGGTTCAGAATGAGCCAGATCTGGTGTGGGTAAGGCCCCACCCCTGCCTCATTCCCTCCCCACCATTGCTCCATCCCGTGATAAGATCCCCTTTTCTCCTTCTCTCCTGCTTTCTTCCTTGTTCTCTGCCTGACTGTGGCCAGAGTGAGGTTTGGCTGATAAAACTTCAGAGCTAACTTTTTCCAGGCATTTGCAAACCCCTGGTCTCAAGCCATTCCACAGATCTGGAAGGGGGTTGTCTCACGGCAGGACTATGTGCTGGACCAATCTGAGTTGACACTGTGGTCCCCACACTGCTCGCCCACCATGAGCTCACTCAAAAGCCACGCAAGTCGCCATGAGCGTTGGGCAAGACACTCCTGTCTTGGGCTTGGGGCAGATCTGCGCTTGGCCAGAGGCGCCCAAAGCCAGCGTTTGACCTCAGACTTAAATCCCCTGAACCTCACGGACATGAGCTGTGGGTTTTGTCTCCCTGCCATAAGCAGCTCTGGAAGAAGAACTAGACACTCCAGGAATGGAGTGAGAACCGGCCTCCCGCCCAGCCGTGGGTTGCAGCAGGAGCTGAGAGGCGGGGGGCGGGGAGTGTCTAGACCTTTCGCTTGTTTCGCGGACAGGAGGATGGAGGCCGAGAGAAGCTGACGGCACACTGAGGAGGGCAGCTGGCCTGAGTGCTCACAGGCCAAATGTAAACTCAGGGGATGGGAAGGGGGCCTGAGCACTGCCATCGGTGTGGATGGCGTGGGTCCGGCTCCGCCGGAACCTACTGCCATGTGACTTCCGGCCACTCTGCGAGCTGCTCTGAGTGTCAGTCTTCTCATCTGTAAAGTGGAAAAGCAGCACTCACTCCGGAGCAGCCACTGGAAAGATTAAATGAGAGGACAGGCAATGGTCAAAAAAACAGGTGAGCTTTTCAGCTCCAGTGAACTTTGCATCCTCACTTCCTTGAAGGAAGGGCTTTTAAAAACAAACAAACAAACAAACATTTATTATCTCCTGCTTACTCAAGGAGGTTAAGTAGGCTAGGCTTCCCTGGTGGGTCAGACGGTAAGGAATCTGCCTGCAGAGCAAGAGATCCGAGTTTGATCGCTGGGTTGGGAAGGTCTCCTGGAAAAGGGAATGGCAACCCACTCCAGTATTCTTGCCTGGAGAACTCCACGTTCAGAAGAGCTGGTGGGCTACAGCCCAGGGGATCACAAAGAGCTGGACATGACTGAACAACTAACACAACACTAATGGAGACTTATTAAGCACCAAATGTGTGCCAGACACTCCTCCTTGCTTGGAGGATACAGAAGTGTCAAAGACAAGGTCCCCAGCTTCTGAAAAGACAGTCAGATAATAAATATCTACCTCAATAAACAAGAAAATGTCAGGTACCAGTAAGTGCTATGATGTAGAAAAAGAAAATAAGATTCTGTGGTAGAGAGTGACCCTGCCGCTGCTGCTACTGCTGCTAAGTCGCTTCAGTCGTGTCCGACTCTGTGCGACCCCAGAGACGGCAGCCCACCAGGCTCCCCTGTCCCTGGGAATCTTCAGGCAAGAACACTAGAGTGGGTTGCCATTTCCTTCTCCAATGCATGAAAGTGAAAAGTGAAAGTGAAGTCGCTCAGTCGTGTCCGACTCTAGCGACCCCATGGACTGCAGCCTACCAGGCTCCCCTGTCCATGGGATTTTGCAGGCAAGAGTACTGGAGTGGGGTGCCATTGCCTTCTCCAAGAGAGTGACCCAGAGGCAGCAAATTCTTTTGCAAATTCACAGCATGCAACACTTGAGTTGTGACCTGAATGATTAGAAAGAGGCAGAAACGGGGTGATCTGAGGGTCGGGTGGTCCAGGTAGAGGGAATAGAGAATGCCAAGTCCAGAAGCAAGATGAGGGTAAGATGGTTGAGGACAAAAGAGAGGTGGTCGTGGAGGAACACAGTGAATGGAGGAAGCGCGGAAGGAGATGAGAGCGGAGAATTGGGCAGGAGCTGGACCACAGCACTGACCAGAGAGTTTGGGTTCAGTTCTAGGCACAGGAAAGGCCCACTGCATGGAGGTGGCATGGCCATCTTACTCCTTAGCCAGAAGATTAGCCGTTCTGTGGAGGATGGACTGTGCAAAGAGGTGCTAAGTCGCTTCAGTCGTGTCCAACTCTGTGACCCGTGGGCTGTAGCCCACCAGGCTCCTCTGTCCAGGGGATCTTCCCAACCCAGGGATCAAACCTGCATCCCTTGTCTCCTGCACTGGCAGGCAAGTTCTTTACCACTAGCGCCACCTGGGAAGCCCCTGTGCAAGGAGAAGGACAGTGAAAGCCCCAGCCATGCTCTACCTGAGAAAGATGCTCATACCCCTTCTTCCATCTGCAGTGATCCCCTTCTTCCATCTGCGGTGACCTCTACCTGCCCGAAACAAGAGCCGCAACCCACCCCCGCCCCCCACCACTTATTCTGTGTCTACCCTCCTTGACCTCCTCCAGCACCTGTTCATCCTGGAACTGAGGCTTCTCCAAAACCAAATCCCACAGACCTGGCCTTCTCACTTCCCTTATAGACATTTGTGACTAATACTAACCAAAGTTGTAGTATATAAGAAAGAAGGCAAAATCTTGTCAAGTCCTTAGAACCCTTCCAGAACTCTAAGGCCAAAGTCTCATTGTCTCTCGGGGCAGAGGTGGGATGGAAGGAAGGAGGGGGAGCAGGAGGATGTGGGATGGGGAAACATGGTTTCCAAGCCGGCTTTGCACCGTGTGGACCAGCCAAGGACTGGGGCAGCACATCAGTCCAGCAGCCAAAGACAATTAATGGGACCAAGCTCCTCGGAGGAAATCCTTCCAAATCCTTTATTTCAAAGATACTCAAGAAGCTGGGTATTTTCTTTGGAAAGAGCTGAGTTGGTTTTGGGACTCTTTAAGGGTCTCTTCTCTGCTTCACCTGTGACCTCACACATTCCAGTGCTTTGAAATACCAGCTGTGTGCCAGCGGCTCCTGGATGGACGATTCCAGACAAGTCTTCTCCTGGGAACTTGAGATTGTATGTCCAATGGATCTGTCATAGACATTCCAAGGACAACATGTTCAAAACCGAGCTCTTGGCAGAACTTCCAAACTGGCCCTCCCACAGTCTCGCCATGTTAATAAAGCCGCAGCCATCCGCTCACTTGCTAACGCCAGGAAAATGGGGATGTTTATTCATTTCCTTATCTAACATCTTAACAGATCCTCTTGACTTTCCTCTTAAACCCGGCTTGAACCTGGTGATTTCTTCCCTTCTTCTTATCATTCTGATCTCAGTTTCCTCCCTGGATGGCAGCAGCAGCCTGATAATTGATCCATCAGAGATAGGGAATGGCATCCGATGGATATTGGAGAATTTGCTAAAATAAGGAATAAGGGATATAAATCTTTTTTGAAGTTTCTTCTGACTTGGGATACGCTTGCACAGATGGGATTTCTACATCTGTTGATTTCAAAATAGTCTGTGAATATAGATAGCTTGAATGATGAACTTTGCAGTTTCAGAATATTTGGGAAATAGAATATTCTAGTCATCTGAAGATGCGAGTTAATTAAGAGGTATGACATTTATCACCTCTTAGAAGATTTCTCTCACTCGTCTTAGTTTTTTATTACTTCTGATTCATCAAATTTGCACAAGGCCTATTCCTTTTTTAGGAGGGCTTCCCTAGTGGCTCAGATGGTAAAGAATCTACCTGCAATGCAGGAGACCTGGGTTCAACCCCTAGGTCAGCCAGAGAAGGGAATGGCAACCCACTCCAGTATTCTTGCTTGGAGAAACCCATGGACAGAGGAGCCTGGCGGGCTATAGTCCAGGGGTCAAAAAAAGTCAAGGACTATTGAGCGACTAACACTGTCACTTTCATTGTTGAGGATGAGAAGATCAGGGCCCTTAAACCCCCTTCATATTCCTCACTCTTCCTGCCTACCCTTCCTCCATCTTCTCGAAACTTCTATAGGCCACTTCACTGCCAACAGAAGAAGGAAAACTTCGGGGATCTTAATCACACTCCCACCTTCACTTCTCTGGCATCCATTCTCCCAACACTCTGGGAGGCGCCTTTCCAGGCCAGGAGCACACCCAACACCATCCAGATCTGGATCTTTGCATCCTCTCCACCCTTTGCCAGGACCACCCTTTCCCTGCACCACTGAAAGTTCAAGTCCCACTCATTAGCCTTTTCACTATAGCTATTACTTTCATTTCACTCAACAACACGCAATGTCCTTCCATTAATCCGTAGGTTGTACACCTAATGGAATCTTTCATTTTTCCTGAACTTTAATGCACTTAGGCACATGCCCATAAATGAGACGACACTATACATGTTTTCAGTCTCACAGATCTGTTTTTTCCTTCTTTTCTCTTTCTGCCTCTTACCCTCCCTTCCCTTTACAGGATGAGCCATTCCCACTCCCAACACCGCCCTGAGCAACCAGTGTCACCAACTTGATGTGCACACGCCCTGTCCAGTCTGCTCACAGAGTCACGCACGTGTGTGTACAGAGTTTTCTGATAGCTGTTCGCTTTATCCGAATGGCATAAATAATACAAAGATATCTCTTTGCATCTCACTTTTGTCACTCAGCCTATTCCTATTAATCAAACTGATATCATTTAAATATGGTTTTTAAATGATCTCATAATGTTCCCTGGTACAATGTAACTTTACAGTTGACCCTTGAACAATGCAGGAGTTGGGGCATGGCATCCCCACAGAGTCAAAAATCCATGAATAAGCTTTTGCTCCCTCCAAGTTTAACTATTCATAGCCTGTTGTTTCACTGGAAGTCTTTCCAATAGCATCAATTCAGTTCAGTTCAGTCGCTCAGTCGTGTCCGACTCTTTGTGACCCCATAAATTGCAGCATGCCAGGCCTCCCTGTCCATCACCAACTCCTGGAGTTCACTCAGACTCACGTCCATTGAGTCCGTGATGCCATCCAGCCATCTCATCCTCTGTCGTCCCCTTCACCTCCTGCCTCCAATCCCTCCCAGCATCAGGGTCTTTTCCATTGAATCAACTCTTCGCATGAGGTGGCCAAAATACTGGAGTTTCAGCTTTAGCATCATTCCTTCCAAAGAAATCCCAGGCCCGATCTCCTTCAGAATGGACTGGTTGGATCTCCTTGCAGTCCAAGGGACTCTCAAGAGTCTTCTCCAACACCACAGTTCAAAAGCATCAATTCTTCAGCGCTCAGCAACTCTCACATCCATACATGACCACTGGAAAAACCATAGCCTTGACTAGACAGACCATGTTGGCAAAGTAATGTCTCTGCTTTTGAATATGCTATCTAGGTTGGTCATAACTTTTCTTCCAAAGAGTAAGCGTCTTTTAATTTCATGGCTGCAGTCACCATCTGCAGTGATTTTGGAGCCCAAAAAAATAAAGTCTGACACTGTTTCCACTGTTTCCTCATCTATTTGCCATGAAGTGATGGGACTGGATGCCATGATCTTCGTTTTCTGAATGTTGAGCTTTAAGCCAACTTTTTCACTGTCCTCTTTCACTTTCATCAAGAGGCTTTTGAGTTCCTCTTCACTTTCTGCCATGAGGGTGGTGTCATCTGCATATCTGAGGTTATTGATATTTCTCCCGGCAATCTTGATTCCAGCTTGTGCTTCCTCCAGCCCAGTGTTTCACATGATGTACTCTGCATATAAGTTAAATAAGCAGGGTGACAATATACAGCCTTGACGTACTCTTTTTCCTATTTGGAACCAGTCTGTTGTTCCATGCTCAGTTCTAACTGTTGCTTCCTGACCTGCATTATAGATTTCTCAAGAGGCAGTTCAGGTGGTCTGGTATTCCCATCTCTTTCAGAATTTTCCACAGTTTATTGTGATCCACACAGTCAAAGGTTTTGACATAGTCAATAAAGCAGAAATAGCATAAATGATCATAAAACACATATTTGGTCGTCTGTGGGGTCGCACAGAGTTGGACACGACTGAATCGACTTAGCAGCAGCAGCAGCAGCATACATTATATACTATATTTTTATAATAAAGCAAGCTAAAGAAATGAAAATGTTAATAAGAAAATCATAAGGAAGAGAAAATACATTTACAGGACTGCATTATGTTTATCAGTACTATAAGTTTACGCTGTCTGTTGAGCAAGATGAATATTCTATCAGTATCTACATCAATATTTTCTTATATGATGTAAAACACTGTAAGTATTTACTAACAATAGACTTCAAAAGTAGAAAGATAATTTGAAGAAGAAATTCATATTTATGCATTCATATTTAAGGATTCACGCGTTGATAACAAGAACAGTGATGTGATCACCATGGTAGGCAAGGATAGGTGACCCGATTGCTTCGTGGTAGCCTGGCCTGTACATTACTGAATGCATTGTCATCTAATTTTTATGCCATGCCATATTACAGTCATATTCATAATACAATATTGGAAACATTATCACTTTATAAAGAAAACACTTGATCATGGGCTAATAGGCAGTTTCTCCAATTATCAGAAAGACAGACTGTATAGTAAGGCTATTCTTTGAAAGCAAAGTTATAAAACAGTAAGAAAATGAACATATTATTAATGTTACATTAAAACTTTGATTCACTTTCTGCCTATTGTGTAGTACCTATGTATATTTTAGGCACTCATGACATTTCTAATTTTTTCTTAATTTTTAGATATTTTTAGGCTGCATGTGTATTTTATATTTTCTTCAAATTATCTCAAATCTCCAAAACAATCTCCAATATATTTATTGGAAAAAAATCTGTGCATAAATGAATCTATGCAGTCCAAACCCATGTTGTTCAAGGGTCAACTGTATTTAAACATTCACCTAATAGTATGTTCATACATGTGAAAACAGAGTCAGAGAGATTCATTTACTCCCCAAGGTCACAGGAAGGGCAGAGTCAAGATGTGAACCTGTCTGGTTCTAAAACCTGGTTTTTCAGATGTTCTCCACTGGCTCCTATGCACATCTGAGACTCACAGCCACCCTGAAGATTAGGAGGCAGGCTCCATTATTCGCTTTCCTAGACTCAGAAGGGTTGAATGATTTAACGTTGTCACAAATGGAAGTGAACTGCAAATCTCTGCTTCCACCGTCAAATCCAGAACTATTTCAACTCTAGTACCCACCTCTCCTTTTCTCTGGAGCTGGGATAACAGGGTGGAACGGCCGGGGGCAGCCTCTGGCTGAGCCTGTGTCTCTCTGTGGGTTGTCTGTTATCCGGAAGAGCAGAGGCATCCCCTGCTTTGCCAAAGTTACAGGAACCTCTTCTCTTCAGTAGATCTTTCCTTTGAGATCTCAAGTGGGGGGAGAGAAGGGGGAGACATGCATTGAGTGAGAGACTCTGAATTCCCCAGGACCAAAATAACCTCATTTCCCTCCACTTCCACTCCCACCCTCCATCCAAGGGAATGAGAGCAGCAAAGTTTCAGTTGCCCAATATTTACATAAGAAGCTGCTTACATTTTTCTTTCCTATTTTTAGCTTATGAGCTTGCCCAGTGGAGTCATGGACACCCACCCACGTGTACACGAGAATGCACGTCCTGAGTCACGTGTCTCACACACAGGCTCCTCGTGCGTAGGGACCCCACCCCCAACCCCCTGACTACAGACACAGTAGGGCCTCTGAGATGATCCATGTTCCCCCCCAAGCTGTGAGTCTTTGTTCATCATGCTGAATAAAAATGCACAACCTCGAAGTTGAAAATTAATATTTTACTGGGCAGACTTACTGAGCACTGTAGCCCAAGATACAGCCTCTTAGAGGGGCTGCTCTGAAGAGGTAAGGGAGAAGCCAGGATATATAGGAGTTTCTTCCAAAAGGAAAAAAACAAAAACAAAAACCAAAACACAGGTGGTCAAACTTCAAAGATAGTAATCTAATTAAAGAAAAAACAGGCATCTTGAGTTAACGAACTGACACTCTTCTATGCATGAGAAGAGTCTGGACTGAATGAAATGATTCTCTTAATATGCACCTTGACTTCAGCGCCAGCATCCTGGTTTTCTGAATCCCCTCAGGGTGCACCACTGAAGGACCGGGTGGGATGGCTGCAGTGGCTGATGACCTTATGGCCTCAACATTCTTTGTTGACTGAAATGACAGGTAACTTTCTTTGTCCACAATACGAATGCGTCTACATTTGAGTTTCTTCAGAAGAAGCTCCTGAGATGAGAATTCAAGGGCAAGGGAAGTATTGGGAGCTGATTTGGGGACTCCCACTAAGAGAATGGTCAAGCGACGCTGCAGGGACCGTAAGAGACGTCATCAACCCACAGTGGTGACCAGATAACAGGGCCCCAGCCCCACTGGGGAGCTCTGGGAGGGATGCGGAACCTGGCTCAGGACTATCTCATCCTTGGAGGGAGGAGGCTGGAACGTCTATCAGTCAAGTCTCTTTCTGTCACGGTCAAGGGCTGGGGTAGAAAGAGAGAGGCAGAGGCGTCTGATGCCCAGGTGCAGGACACAGCCGGCCCAAGACGGCTGCCCTCCGCATCCCCCAGAAAAAGGCTTGGATCCAAGCTCCATCCTCGTCCGATACCTGGGATCATTCTTCTCTTCTCTCTGAGCTTCCACTTCCTGCAGCCGTGACCTGGGGAGAAGATGAGGGGTGAGGCCGTGGTAAACTAAAGCACATCAGGCATTGGCAATTTGCGTGACTCAGTATGCTTGAGAGTCAAGTCAGACTCTTCAAAGAGACTCATTTCCCATCTCACCACCACAGCTTTCTTAGTTCCTTTTCAGCTTCTTGTTAATGGCCCTAGGCTCAGTTCTCTGGAGTCTTTCTTCTCTATGACACACCTCTCAGGTGATCTCATCTAACCTGAAAGTTTTGAACATCCTCTGGAGTAACTCTCAAGCATCCGCTCTTACGTGCTCTCTGCCTCCTCCAAAGCGGATCTGGACTCTGACCGCTCTCACCTTGCCTTCCATCACCTAGGTCTACACCCCTCCGCTGGATCATGGCAATAGCTTCTTCATGCTTAAAAATAAATTGTTTATATTGGAATATAGTTGATTTACAATAATATCATGTTAGTTTCAGGTATACAGCATAATGATTCACTTATACATAACTGCATATATATATATTTATATACATATTTCTTTTTCAGACTGTTTTCCCTTATAGTGTGTGTGTTAGTTATTCAGTGTGTCCAACTCTGTGTCCAATTCCATCCGCATCTCTCTTTCTACCTCATGGACAGTAACCCACAGGTCTGTTCATGGGACTCTCCAGGCGAGAATACTGAGGTGGTTAGCCATTCCCTTCTCCAGAAATCTTCCTGACCCAGAGATTGAACCCATGTCTCCCTCATTACAGGTAGATTCTTTACTGCCTGAGCCACTAAGCCCACTTTTTCTTTTGCAGATTCTTTTCCCTTACAGGTATTGCAAAATGTTGAGTATAGTTTTAACTCTTCTCTTTTTAATTCCTTGTCAGTCTTTTCTCCACACAAAAGCCAAAGGAATTCTTTTATAATACGAGCTGGATTGTGTCACTCTATTCAGAACCTTCTCATGCCTTCCCATCTCTCCTAAAGGAAAAGCCAGCATCTTAACACTGGTTTACAGGAGCGATTTGACCCGGTGACTCAAATCTCAAGTCTTATCTCCTCCCAGGCTCGCTCCTGCTGACGGTTCAAGTACCTTTGGCCTCGGGCACTTTGCATGTGCTTCTCTCTCTGGGGGACATCTTCCCCAGATGTCCTCCTTCACCTCCTTTAAGACTTTGCTCAAATACACTGCCTTGGTGAGGTCTGCTGGAAGCGCCCTCTTTCGGGTGGTGATGCTCTTCCACCTCACCTCCTCTTCCTTCCCTGTTATTCTTCACAGCACTCATATCATTTATTTTACTGAATGATGTTTGTATTTCTTTAACTCATCATCTGTTTTAACCCACTGACCTCCAATAGGAAGTAACCCAAAGAGGGCATTTCTTTTCGCCTGTTCTGATCATTGAGGTATTCTAGAGCAATGCCTGGCAAAAGAAGTACTCCTCATTCATAGAGAGAATGAATGAAGGGTGTGGTGTGGGATCATAGACATCAATTCAGTCTTATTTTCACAACGTACAATCTCCTTGTACACATTACTCACCTGTCTAAATCTTAGTTTCCTGATCTGTAAAATAGGATAAAAATTAGTGCCTCCCATCTATGGCTGCTGTGAAGAGAGATAATATAAGGTATATCAAACACAGCACCAAGACATAATATGCTAAAAAGATTTAAAAAAATTTTTTTTTAAGTTTCTCTTTCATTTTGTTCTTTGATGTCTTCGCAGATATCTTAGTGGGAAATTCAAAGAACTCATGGTATAACAGTAGATATAAGAAAACAAAGAAACAGAAAGCAAAAAGGGATGCAAGTGTATGTAAAAAGCTAGCATAATTATGTAAATCTACACATACCCACACACAGAGACAAAAGGTCTGAAGAAAATATGTCAAAATATTTACCATGATTGTTTCTGGCATTTCTGAGGGGATTGTGGGTGACTTTAAAGTTTCTATTCACATAATTTTTACATTTGTAAAACTTCCCACGGCAAATGTGTGTGACTTTTACAATTAAAAAAAAAAACAATGAACATCTTAAAAGAAAAAACAAAATAGAGACCTTCTACGAAATGTGTCTCTCTTTCCTTAGGAAGAATTTTTTATGCTTCAAAACATTAGAAATTCTGTGGATGTCCAACATAGAATATGAAATAGAACTAGAAATAGAATCTTAAGATAGACTATTACACAACCCTGAAAGTGAGATTGTACAACATTCGTATGTAAATATATCCTAAATGTAACTGTACTGAAATTGACTTTTTAACACCAAGTTCTCATACCAATCAAGAGTGAGTTCAGGTCACATTTGAAGTCTTGTGTGTCACTCATTCACACTTTGATTTACAAATCCACGTCTGTCTTCTCCAAAGCCTGTATTTCTACTACATATCAAGTAGTAGCTTTTATATAGTGAGGCCAGATATTCTCAAATGTAGAATAACTAAAAAACAAACATGCAACTTCTAATCAATTGATTGATTGCACGTTTCATTTCTTGTAACAGGAACGGCAGGTAGGGGCCAGACGGCTGAGCTGCCCAGATTTGCCTCTCTCACCTGGAGCAAAGACTGCCCCACCTCTGTTTTCCTGAGACCTCAGCTCCCAAAGACAAAATTCTGGAAGAGAACCTTTACACTGTGTGGGCATCATTAGGTGCTTCCCAGGTGGCTGAGTGGTAAAGAATCTGCTGGCCAATGCAGGAGAAGGAGGTTCAATCCCTGGGAAGACCCTCTGGAGGAGGAAATGGCAACCCACTCCAGGATTCTTGCCTGAAAAAGCCCATGGACAGAGGAGCCTGATGGACTACAGTCCAAGGGTTGCAAAGAATAGATACAACTTAGTGACTGAGCATGCACATATAGGCATCATTAGGGGACCGCTGAGGACATGGACCAGACATCCAGTCCACATCAATGTCCAGAGATCCAGGATTCAGGTAACACCTGGTGGGAGAGGAGGCTGGGGAATGTCTGGTCCTGCCTGTTCACCCCAAAGAGTCCCCACAGGTAGTGGCAGGGACTCAATTTGTCAAGAAATGACTGCACTGTGTCGTTTTCTGTTATCTGGCAAAAAAAATGGGGCCTCAAAATAAGCTTTAAATTGAACTTTTTGACCTCTTTTGGAGACAGTAAAATTCAGAACCCACTGTCATGATAAGCAGAACATTCCTCAGGCGGTAACAGTGTTCCTGTCTGAGGGTTTTTCAAGCAATAATAACACAGCCTGTAAGCAGAGCAATTATGCTCCCAGGGTCCAGCTTTGTTTCCCCGAGGCAGCGTCCTCCTGAGCTGTGTGGACGTCCACGCTGGTTTGCTCTGGTCATTTGAGAGAGCATCCTGAAACCCGGAGCAGCAACTGAGGCTTTATGTAGAAATTAGGAACAGACACGGGAGGGAGGGACTAGATTGTGGAGAAACAGGAGCTAGGAGAGGATTCAGGAAGACAAGGCTGCGTGACATTTCCATTTGGCTCTGTTCTCCATCTATTCATACCAAGAAGGAAGAGGGGACTAGAGGCAGAAGTAGACACTGTAGTTCAGTCAGAAGAAACTGCTAGCCTGGGAGGCTTTTTGGGTGTCTTAATGACCGCGAGGCTCCAAATGCATGAGCAATCGTAGAGGGCAGTGGACAGGTGGTGGGGAGAAGGGACTCCCCCCCTCGCCCCGCCGCTTCCCCAGGGGAAAATATTCAGTGACAGCAGGGCCAGTGAGTCAGCCATTCGGCATGCTAGATCACCAGCAGGGTGGTTCCGATCCACTCCAGCCAAATATCAGAACAGGTCCTCCCTGGAGCAGCAGAAGTTACACCTGTGAAATTACAGGGTGGCCTCTGCCCAGGACGACACCCTGAGGTGGGGTGCAGCTCCCAGCACAGAGGGTGGCTCCACCCTGGGGCCCTGTGGTGTGGCCGCTCAGGAGCTGCCTTTCGCTGCACCAGGATGTCCGGGTCTGACTGGCCACCTGCTCTGCTGACTCGGTGTACTCTCAAACATCCCCCAGCCTCACCCCAGGTCCCCAGCCACTGGGGACTCTCACAGCAGGGTGGGGGCAAGGATCAGGAGCAGGGGAGGGTCTTGGACAGGGTGATGGTCTGGTATGAAAATGTGGGTGTTTCTGTGATTTCTCTGCTGGCCGCAGTCTCAGTGGCCCCGTCTCAGCAGAGGTGATGCTGTGCCCTGCCGACAGGGTCACCAGGACCTTTGGGGCTTCAGTGACACTCCAGGCCCTCCTGGGAAGGCTCTGGTTGGGGGCATTTTGAACACAGAAGGCAGAGGTGGCAGATGGAGCTGTGTTCTGGGGAAGAGAGCCGGGCCGAGGGGGAGTCTGGTGATGGAGGTAGTAAAGGGTTTTCACGGCCCTCCGAACCTTGGGGAGGGAACCTGGGTCCTCAGAGGCACCACCTGGAGGCAGGGGCGAGCCGGCCAGAGGGCAGGGCTCCCAGCCGCCAGTGGTGGGCCTGCGGGCTTTCAGAATGAGTCAGGGCCTGGCCGCTGACACTGGTATTTTCCATTCCAGGCCATATGGGCTGATTCTGAGTTTCAGAGGAAACCACTTGGCAAGAAGTGGCCTGGGAAATCTCAAATCATATACAAATGTCTCCCGGCCCGCCCCCTGACCTCCATCTCAGGCGAACGTGAGCACACACACACCATCTCCAGCCCAGAACACAGATGGTCATGTGAGCACGCACACACCACTTCCAGGACTAGCACGAGGGAGCACGTGCATGCACACAGCCTCCAGCCCTGTCACACGTGGCCACATGTGTCCACACACACACACAACACGCACTCACATGACTTCCACCCCACCCTATGTATCCACTCTCCCCGCTAAACATATAAAGAAACAGGGTTTGCTCACTCCTTCCTACGTGCCAGTGTGAAAGGAAAAAGCTTGCAGAACCCATGACCAATAGGCATCTCCACTGGGCCCGGGGCCCTGCCTGAGCGGCTGGGGGCAGCTGGCTGGGGAGGGGCAGAGTGGCAGCCCCTCGAAGGGGGTGCCCAGGGACTCCTGCAAAGCCTCTGAACTGTTCTGATGAACATGAGCTACAGGTGGGAAAGATGGAAGGGGGGCTTCCCTGGCAGCCCAGTGGTTAAGACTCTGCGCTTCCATGCAGGAGCTGTGGGGTCCATCCCTGGTCAGGGAACTAAGATTCTGTGTACTGTGGTATAGCCAAATGAAAGAAAAGGCAGAAGGGAAGATGTAGCTGATGATGCTGGGTTTCACTTTGGTTTAGAAAAAAGGCCATCGAGGGCCTTTTGGATCAGGACAAGCACAGACCTCTCCCCACCTGACCCCCCGCCCCAGGACGTGGCAGCAGAGTGAGTAAAGATGACTCACCTGATACCGAAACAGGAATTCCAGATCTTTTCTGATGGGCAGGGAGGGAGAGGCCAGAGTCAGGAAAGAGGAGAAGAGGAAGATATCACAAGAGTTCCACGGGTGAGCAAGTGGGCGGTAAGCCTGGGGAGAGGCTAGGAAAAGAGAGCCCAGAGTGTGATGGCTGAGAAGCCCAAATGTCTAGGGTCCTGTATCCCTGTGTGGGTGGTGTTCACGACCCCAACCTTTAGTACGAGTCTGTCACACAAGCAGGTGGGGTTCTCACGTGAACAGGGTGGGGAGATGCCAAGGAGAGGAGGGCATTATGGGAAGGAGGTACAGAAAAGCAGGCTGAGTGAGGGGCAGGGGGTCCAGAGGACCACACTTGGCAGGGAGAGTGAGCGTGAGCATGTGTGTGTACATGTGTGTGCCCGTATGTATATGCATATGAGTGTTTCTGTTGCAGCAGGGGGAGGCTCCAGGCTCTACGTGTTGGGCCACTGTTAGGGAGTCATTGGAGCTGGGGATGAAGGCCACAAGGTCATGGACATGGGATTGGTTTTCTTGCCAAGAGAAACCTCTGAGTCTGGGTTGGCACGAGGAGAAGCCACAGGAGCTCAGCCTCCTATCACCCCACAGAGGCAGGGGCCAAGGCGGCAGGGTGGCTCTGGCTCCCAAGGAGGTGGCCGTCTCTCTTGGTGAGAAAGCACCCTCGTCAGGGGGAGGGGATTGCATGAGCTGCCAGTGGCCAGGAGGTCTGCTTTCAGGGGCGAACAGTTTACAGCTGTTGTCTAGGCAACCAGCTGCCCAGGGCTTGGGGAGCTCGAGGACCATGGGAACCTGGTTGCCCAGACATCAGCTGCCGTGACCGGAAGACCAGGTCTAGAGTGTAGCCCGGCTTGGGGGTGGTCCCTCAGACCAGGAGGATGAAGGCCCCAAGTCTAGGTGGCTCGTCGTCCGGGTAACTGGGAGTGAGTCCCTAGACCGCTTTTAGCCACGTTGCTCGTGGGAGGGCAGTGGGCTTCCTGAAATCTGAGGGTTGGAAGCTTGAGCCATTTATTCCCATTAAAGAAAAGGCACGCAAACATTGGGAAGTTAGAGGACATGAGGTCACTGACAAAGGCTTTCAAGCTACAGAAATCAAGACACGTTTCCAGCCTTTGAGCCACTCACCACCCAGAGATGAAGGCAGGCAAGTTACTGACTGCGAGTCAGCATTTTCCATGCTGACGGGACAGTGAGTAAAATTCCGTGGAAGGTAAAGGAGAGAGTTCCTGAGGGCCCAGAGGGGCTGAGGCTAGCTTTGCAGGAAGGGAGACAGGAAGGAGGGAGAAGAGCTCCCCAGGAAGAAGAGCAGAGAGCATTCTGGAAAGGGCAGGGGTGGAGGTGACACCGCCTGACCTGGGGGCTTGGGCTGACCACAGGAGGGAGCGGTTCTGCAGCTCTGTTCTTTCTTGACTTCCCCGAGCTCATTGCCTGCAACAGAAAAAACTGACACCTCAGGCAGAGGGTTCTAGTTTTGGATGTTCAGCAACCTGATGGACCCACCATTTTCTCCTATTTTCCCAGCAGGATTGAGGAGGGGGTGGCCTGCTGGAAGAAATTCTGCATCTTTAAAAAGCTTGAATGACAAACTGGGGAGGGAGAAGATGACTCTTAACAAGTACATGTCCAGCCAGGGCGATAGAGATCTGTAGTCATCAGCAGAGAACTCGGTTGAGCGATGCAAACAAGCCTTTGTACCTGGCAGGAAGAGTCTCATTCTGCACAGCAGCATCGGCTCAGCCCCCGCCAGGCAGAGAGCAGTGGCTGAAATCCATCTCTTGTCTGTCACCAGGCCGTGAACCAACAGGGGCCTCCCCAGAGTGGAGCACCTTGTCCTAAGTAACATAAGTGCTCTATACGGACGAGCTGGGCTCTCAGAACATGGCCCTGGAATTAGGAGCCCTGTGTTCTAATCCCACTGTGGGACCCAGGAGGTACTGCCCTAACCACGTCCAGAGAAGTGGCTCTCTTTCTTCATCATCTTGTGAAACACAGCGTGACCCAGTGGGTGAGAGGAAGTGTGCCAAATGCCCTGGAGTTGGTATCAGATGAACGACCCAAGGAAACCCTGGGGACCTGCTCTGTGATGGTGGACAAGTCACCCAACCCTTCCAAGCCCGAGTGTCCTAGCTGTGAAAGGGAGATGAATGCTGCTCTCCATACTTGGCTGAGCTGCTGCGGCGATCAGACAAGGTAATCGATACCCAGAGCCTGGGGACACTCCCAAGACAGTCATGTTTATATAAAAGAATCCAGGAGTGGGAGTCTGGTGACCCCGCCCGGCCACTCAAGGACCATGCAAGAAGCTACTGCTGAGGCCAGGTGACATCCTCTCCAGTGTCCCCCTGAGCCTCACTCGAGGGTCCTGATAGCATGTGGCCCAGCCGCTGCTGACCTGCTGGGGGGCCCTTTCTCTCCTGCAGCTTCAGTTCCAACTAGAAAATGGCAGAGGGGAAAGAGATGATCCCAGATGCCCCTTCAAGCGCTGACCTTCTGTGCAGCTACAGTGCTGTACAACACAGTCTCTGTGGTGTGACTGTTCCAACCCTCAGATCTCCTTGGTCCTCACGAGGAGGTAAAATGAGGTTGCCCAGTCACTCAGTCGTGTCTGACTCTTTCCGACCCCATGACCTGTAGTCCTCCAGTCTCCACCATCCATGGGATACCCCAGGCAAGGATAGTGGAGTGGGTTGCCGTTTCCCACTCCAAACTGAGGCTGAGGAAGGTCCAAAACAGTGAAACTGCATCATGTTTTCATTTAACTTGTGGGTAGTCAGCTCTATGCACTAAGTAATTAATAATAATATTGGTATGATGAAAATAGAGAAATGTTTTGAATCAAATGCCTATAACTACAAGCCAACTATTTCTTTTTCATGTTCAACCAGAAAAAAAAAAAAAAAAAGAACAGGGATCTGCTCCAACATCAGAGTAAAAGTTCAGCTTTGAAAGGTCATATTCAATACAACTGTGGGTTTCCCTGGTGGCTCAGACGCTAAAGAATATGCCTGCAATGCAGGAAACCCAGGTTCGATCCCTGGGTTGCAAAGATCTCCTAGAAAAGGGAATGGCAACCCACTCTGTATTCTTGCCTGAAGAATTCCATGGACTGAGGAGCCTAGAAAGCTACATTCCATGGGTTACAAAGAATCAGACATGACCGAGCGACTAACACATGTCACACCACACACATTCTATACAACTGTACCAGCTGGACACTTACAGATTTTCAAGATCAGTACAGGCTGTATATGATTTTTACTCAAGATATCAGAGCCGAACCTCCCTCCAATACTGCAAGATTCAGAGTAATAGCAGCACTAGATTCAGTACTGGAGTAATACTAGTACTAGGTTCAGTACTAGAGTAATACACGAGTTCTTTACTGGCTGAGCCACTAGGGAAGCCCCGTGATTAAAAATTACTTAGCAGAATAATTAACGATGCAGTAAGTGCCCACATCTGATTTAAAAGTTTTGTTTAAAGTAAGCTACAAAACAGTACCTATCATATGTGCCGTTTTTGTTTTTTAAATGTGTAAATAATTATATGCTGTAGGACTATGTTGGTAAAAACTCAGAGGAGAAAGGTGAAACACTCTGAGTGATGTGAGTGTCTCTCCCTGTGTACTGAGGTTTGCTGTAATTCCACTTCTCTCCTTTGGCTGGTCTGCTTTTAGTAATAATTCTTATGGCTCTGCAATCCAAGTTATAAGTCGACGATTCGTCTAAGAAGCTGCTAGGAAGAATCTTCAGAGGGTTCCAGAAGAACAGCGGTGGCTGGCCCTGGAGGTCCCATGACCCCGCTTCCCCTCTCTCAACTGCTAACATATGTTGGAGCTCTTTGGGGCCTGTGATGTCACCCGGCGGGCCAGCCCACTGCTGTGGTTATGATGTCATCTGCTGTCTGGCTGTGTGGGTCTGTGGCCATAAAGTGGCTGGAGAGGGACAGTCCCTGGAGGCGGTTTGATCCCTTTGTCTCCTGCACAGGAAGCTACCCCCACAACTCAGTCTACAGGAATGTGCCATCATAGCCCAAGAAGCTCTGGGGCTGCAAAAGGGAAGCTGGCTAGGTCTGGGGGTGTGGGGATTTGGGCCTTAAGCCTCTACTTGCATGGAGGCTGAAATGCCTGGGCCCTCCCTGGTCACCCCAGCCTGCTTACCTCCTCCTGCTCCATCACTGAGAGGGCCCATCTCATAACTGTATCTACTGGATTTTGCAGGAGGTTTTTAAGGTCAGTTTTGATGATTCTCCAGCATTCTCAGCATTCCATGATGACTCTGAACTTTGCCCCATGATAGGCCCTCTGGTCAGCAACAGCCTCTGGTACCCCAACATGATTAGTATCAGCCCATCCTTTAAAGAGCCAACTGCAAAGTCCCCTCTCCTCCTGCCACAGGGAGGCTGCCAGGTGAGACATTCACGGCTTGAGCCCTCATGCCAGACTTCTAGGTCCAAGTCCCTCTTACTGAATATGGACTTGGGCAGAATTTCTCATTCCTCTAGAGTTGGGTGAAATGGGTTTTTCACCGCTCAATTTGCATGAGAAGGAAATGAGGAATTTCATATATGCTCTTGGCAGAGCTCAGCCTCGGTCAAGGTTACTGTTTGCTCCGCACGTGACAAATAATCTTCTTTTGTGTCTCACAGCAGCTCCTCCTGGACATTTCTGGAACCTCTGGCACCTTATGTAAACCCTGCCAACTTCCTTTCTCATCAGTGAAAGGGGGAAGGAAGTAATGATGAAGTCAGGACAGGTATCTAATGTCAGGGGTTTCCTTCATGGCTCAGATGATAAAGCATCTGCCTGCCATTCAGGAGACCTGGATTCAATCCCTGGGTGAGGAAGATCCTCTGGAGAAGGGAACGGAAACTAACTCCAGTATTCTTGCCTGGAGAATCCCATTGACAGAGGACTAAAGTTCATGGGGTTGCAAAGAGTCAGACATGACTGAGTGACACACACACACACACACACACACACACCTAATGTTAAAACTGGAAACAATCTCAGAGAGGGACAGCTGGTCTACCTTCTCTCCCAGGCACCTAGAGATCTTTATGAATAAAAAGGGAGGTCACTGAAAGACCAGGCAGTGTTTCTGGGTCTTTCTGGTGCAGCTGACTGAGGTTGCCGTGTCTTATTCTAAACCATTATGCACCCATATCTTTGAACCAGTTTTAGCCCCTGAGAGCAAGACAAGGGGTGAGAAGAGAGGAAAATGGTTGGTGACTTTTACCTTAGTGGCATGAGAGACCACAACTAGAAGATTTATGCCCCAACGTGTTAGGCATGATCTACTTAAGATATCGAAGCTCAAGATGGAAGTAGCAATAAGCTGTCTTCCCAGCAACGTTTTCTCCACCTGCTCCCTGTCTCTACCCTTCCTCCACTCATAAATCCCCACCTGTCTGCATGACCCATCAAACAGAGGCAAGGTGTTACAGAGTTGGAAGGAGTGCCATCAATGAGAAGGATCTCAGGATGATAGTGCATCATGGGGCTTGTGAAATCTTTAGGGAAAAACGACTTTGGAACATTACTTGATTCCTATTGTATAGAATATGTTTACTTCCAATAAAATTCCCCCAAGATTCTCCCAGCCAAAAGATCTCGGCCTTAATTTATCCTGCCGGTACCCTAGGGAGCCAAGGTGTAACGGTCCGTGGGCCTTGGCAGCCATGCATTAAGCTATCTTGAAGGGTGATATGACGTTTTTAGGAAGAGGGGGGTGTGGGAGCCACAAGCATGGGGCCTGGATCTCAGCAAACATGCAAATGGTAGCAATGGTTGTACCTCCAATATGCTTGGTGAATGTTTATGGTAGCCAAGGAGTTTAGTTTCTGACTCTTCATGACCTGGAGGCACTGTGATTGGTCTTCTATTGCTGGTGAAGCAAATCGGCTTAAAACAATACCGACTGATTTTATCACAGTCTCTGCAGGTCAGAGGTCTGCCACAGTCACCCTAGGCTAAAATTAAGGTGTCTTTGGGCTGCATTTCTTGCTGGAGGCGCTGGGGAGGACTTCACTTCCAAGCTCCTTCTGGTTGATTGCAGGATCCTAGATCCTTGTGGTTGTAAAACTGAAGTCCTTGCTGGCTGTCAGCCGCAGGGGGCAGCGAGGGCACCCTTGGCTCCAGAGGCCTCTGTCTGGTCCCTGTATGCACCACATCTCAGAGACGCTGAATCCTTCTCATGCCTGGAATCTCCGAGCCCTCTCCTTCTGCAGCATCTCTACTGCCCCTGGCTAGAGAAAGTTCTCAGCTTTTAAGGGATCAGGTGACTAGATTGGCTTTCACCCCAATTAGATACTCTAGAAATCTTCCTGTATTAAGGCCCCCATCCTTAGTCACATCTGCAAAGCCCCTTTTGGCATATAACAACCTATTCATGGAGTCCTGGTACCAGGGCATGGCTATGTTTGCAGGGCCATTATTCAATCTACCATACCCTTCAGTGAGTCCTGTGCCAACATGAGAATTCTGTCTGATATGTTGAACTCTGAGTTTTCCTTTATTCCTCTGAGCACTCCTTGTGCTGGGAGCTTTCTAAGTGCTTGGGATATGAAACGGAAGTGATAATACTACCAAGAGGAACGAGAAAAAGAACCTGACTTCTGTCGAGCATCTATGATGTGTCACGTGACTGCCTGCATTTCTCTAATGATCAAGAACATCCCATTGTACAGATGAGAAAGCTGGGGTTGAGGAGTTCAACAGCACAGCCAAGGGCATCCAGCTTATACGCTGCACAGTCAGGACTCACCTGCTCGTTCCTTCTGTGCCCTCCAGGTTCTAGACTCTCCAGTCTACAGAGGGGAAGCATCACACCTGCCAGGACCAAGCCCTGGACCCTTCCCACCAGGGGCCATTTCCCTCTTCCCTAGAGTGTGAGACTGTCTGCCTTTGTGACCTCCCTGAGTGACCCTGGGGTTTTCCCGGGGCAGTTGGAACGGGGAGCCAGCTGGCCTGTGGCCCTTGACCTGGATGCCCAGAGTTCTTATACAGAACCAAGAGGGGAGACTGTGGTGCTGGGTGGGCTCTGGGCCCTAAAGTCTCCTCTGGCCAAATTTACATGTTCTTGACTCCCCAGGTGTGCATCTTCCTCTTTTTGATGACCCAGTGTATTTATAACTCATCCTTCAAAGGGAAATGAGTGGTTGGCTTCAGACTATAGTCTTGTAGAGAACCAGGAACAAATTAAGTGTTAATATATGCTATTGAACTAAGTGAGAAGGGCCGTGGCAAAAAGGCAGAAAAATTGAAATAAAAAGTCCCACATTATAAGAGTCATTCACCTCTAGTTACTAATTATTCCTAATTATGACAATAGCCTCTTGATCAGCTGCTGCATACAGAAGCTTTTAGAAGCCGTTGATAGCCGTGAATTTATTTACTCTTCACGGGGCTCCTGAGAGGTGTAGATATGAGATTTCATCACTAACTCTGGAGGTGTTCAGTGATGTTAAGTAACCTGCTCTAGGACACAGATCTGGCAAGGCACAGAGTCTGGATTCAAAGAGGCAGGTGTGCCCTCTGCCAACTCACAGCCAACCAGGCCAGGCAGAGAGACCAAGGCCTTTAGGTCCCTGGTTTTATTGCAGTCTCATAACTCCTGTGTCATTTTCTTCCCCTATTTTACAGTGAAATAAACCAAGCTTCAGAGAAGTCAGGGGCCTGCGCTAGAAGGGCCAATGGAAAGAGGAATAGTGGCTTCATCTTTGGCATTTCTATGCTGCGCTGTCCTGCTCTGAGACCATATCAGTCCAGACACTGGGCTGGTGTCTGAGGTCACACTGACTTTTCCACCATGGAACAGGCTGGGAACTCCGCTGCTGGGGGTAGAGAGGGGCCTGTCTTTTTTGTCCTGGTTTGCACTTTTTTCTTCCTCACTCTTCCCCCAGCTCCTCCAGGACTGGCTCATGCATTAGAGACACACAGAAATGCCATGTCCTCATGGAGGGCCTCTGGCCAGGCACACCGCTGGACTAGAGGGTGCTTGGGGACAGTGGAACAGGGGTGAGGGAGGAAGGTGAAGGTCCATTCAGAGGGAGGGGAGGCCCAATAAATTCTAGTTTGAATATACAGAAACAAAGAGGAAGAGAAGATGCCAGGGGTTATCTCAGAGAAGGACCAGCAGGCAAAGGCCTAGGATGAACTCTGGGTCCCACCTCCCCTTTCAAGGTAGCCCACAGCCCTGTCCAGGCAGCACATTGGCAGAGCCTCAGACACTGGTCACTGCACCCATGCTCATTGGTAAAGCCCCCTCACTTGTCTGTTTCCCAGCCTTGACTCACTTTCCAACCTCAGAAAGGCCCAGAAGTTTGGCTCACATGGGCACGATTGGGACAGTGGTCCCAGCTCGGCATTCAAGCCTTGCTCCAAGGTTGGAGGCTGAGCGCTTGATTGGAAGGTAGAGGCAGAACCCTCGAGGGTGGGGGCAGGTAGGAAGCCCTGGGGTCCTGGGCAGATGGGAAGCTGATGGGCAAGGGACTCAGAAGGGGCCCAGGGCTCCCCTGGCAAGTGAGGAGCTCCCGGGCTGGACAGAGGCAGCTCCTGAGGGTGTGAGCTCACCAGCTCACCAGATCTTGTTGTGCTCTGAGAGCTCCTGTACGACAGCTGGGAACCAGCTGTGCTTTACTCCTGCAGGGGATGGAGGAGGCCCTGCTTAGAACACCATCCCCACCCAGCCAAGCTGTCGTGCCAGGCTTACTTTTATTCATCCTTCATACTCAGCCTGGGGCCACCTTCCTGGAGAACATTCTACTGTCTGACTTAGATGCCCTCTCTGGCTCCTTGGACCACTGTTTTGTCTCTATCATCACACCCGTTGCCCTCAGTTGAGACTTCGCTTACTTGTCCGAGCTCCTCTAGGCTTGGACCTCCTCAAGCATTGAGACTGTTTATCTTTGTATTTTGCCTGACCCAGCGTAGGGAATGAACTGAACAAAAGCATTTATCAGTCATGAAAACATCTTCCAGTGATTGTCTATCTGTTTCTAATTATGCAGAACGGTGGTTTCTCTGGCCTCACAGGAGCCTCCCAGCCCTGCCAGCAAAGTGATGACTTGTCCACATTTCCCAGATGCAGCTCAGGCCCCAACTGGTGGAGGGGTTTGGCTCATTCAGTGGGACAGCTGCTGAGTCAGCACTCAGACTCCCATCTGAATCTGAAAGCCATGTATTATCCTTAAGGCAGTGATACCCAAACCTGGCTGAGACCCATTAAGGAGGATGTAAGAATACACACATTCCAGGAAGATACTAAAAAAAAAAAAAAAAAAAAGGAAGATGGAGGGAGGGAAGAAGGAAAGAAGGGAGGAAGGAAGAGAAGGGAGAAACGAGAGGAAAGAGATTGCAAATGCTAAATAAAGCAAGGCTAATGTTATGGTCTAAACAGAAATAGCTCTAAAACATAGCATGATTTTAAGGAACTGATAGAGTCTCATAAAAGAGAAGCTATTTGATCTTGAGGCTGGGCATAATACTCTTGAAATGCTCAGGGGCTGCATTACAGACCAAACGTGTAATTCCAACTCATGGCTTGGCCTGCAGTGTCTGTCAAGTCTTAACCGGGTAAATGATGTGAACTGTGGGAGCCACCCCTAGGGAACGAAACGTGGTAGGCTCTGTGAGGCCGAAGGACAAAATGAACCTCAGGGCACGCGCAGCGAAACAGAAGAAAAGGAGGAGGGAGTGTCAGGAAAAAGCACGCTCATCATCCATAGCAAGCTAGCAGTTGTTAGAAAATGGACAGCATAAGAAAAAAAAAAAAAGATCTTGTTCAGAATTACAAAAGTATCTAAAAGAAGAAATAAGAACTGCACTGTTCCTGAGCTTGTGGAGGTCTGTGAGGGGAGGCTGGGTGAGGCGAAGTATGCTAAACCTTCATCTTTCTCAACAGGAAATCAACAGTCCTAGTACGAAGCTGATAAATCACAAATACACACCACAGTATGTAAAACAGACAGCTAGTAGGAAGCTGCTGTACAGCACAGAGAGCTCAGCTCGCTGCTCTGTGATGACCTCTGGGGAGGGGTGGGGGGTGGGAGAGGCTCAGGAGGGAAGGGATATATGTATGGGTACAGCTGATTCACTGTTGTTGCCCAGCAGGAGCTAACAGCATTATAAGAAATTATGCTACAACAATAGAATAAAATACTCTTGGAAAAGAAATAAAATAAGCAGGCTGTAAACATGGCTGAAAGAAAAAAAAGACATTGTCTAGAATCACGGGGGAGACCAAACTAAAATGAAACTGAGACAAAGTTGGGAAAATGGACTTAAGGCAGACTGGGGATCAAGGGAGGGCGTTCCTTAAGAAGCCAGAATTTCTTAGATTTAGGAGCCCCCAAGACCTCTGCAACCTCAAATATTTGGAAACAGGAACCTCAGGTCATTATCGGGCACTGTGCAGACCCATCTTGGACAAATTGCCTGATGGCCTTGAGTGATCCGAGAGGAGCAGGGAAGCCAGGAGTCCCTGAGTACTGACAATCTGGGCCCCTGCAGCTCGCAGCTGTGTTTCAACTTCCCTTTGAGAAGGTTCCTCACCTCATCCCCTTGTCCGTCCGGGTTGCTTCCAGGTCAGACGGAAGCTGACTCAGACCAGCGCAGGGCTCCCGAGAAATGTTGTCACTTCCCTTCCTGATTCCTGCTATACTGACCCCCAAGGTCACTCTGGGTCTCAGGGGGAGGTGCTGCCCCCTTCACCTCCTGACTCCTGGGTGACCCTCACCTTGATTCGAGTGTTCTGGGGCCTTCCTGTCCTTGGCAGAGAAGGAGAAAGTTTGTGACGTCTTCATGGTTGCCCTGACCCACGTCAAGCTGGCCCGGCCCATCTGGGAACAGACAAGGACTGGCAGAGGCATCTGTGTGGTGCAGGAGAAAGTACTGGAATGGGAACTGGGGCTGATGGGGTGAGTGTAGCTCAGCCCCTTCCTTGTGATGTGGGCTCATGCCTCCTCCAGCTCAAATGATGTAACTACCATATGTGTCTCTTTGGCCAGGCATTTTTTGAGAGCTGTCTCAGGGCAGACCAAGATGGCCTGGTCCTTGGACCATCTGATTCCTCATTCCTGCCTTCCTAACAGGCTGACTCATACACAGCAGATGCCCTGAGTTGATGGTTAACTGTCCGGGCTCTGGGGACATCACATTAGTGTTTTCTGTTGGTGTACACAGCACCTCCATCAGCAGGGTGAACTTGCAGACTAGGCATTATGATAATGACAGGATGTTCAAATGGGATGTTTTCTATCTCAGTTTTCAGAGGCTGAGAACGAGTAGCAGGTGGCATCCGGTGCCAGGCCTACGTGCAGGGATGACAAAAAGGGTGGTCCGGGTGGGCTCTGTAAGCATTAGTCCATCACCCACCCCAACCTTGTTGGAGAAAGTGAATGCTCCATTTACTGAGCTATCAGTGGTGAGTTTGGGGTTTTGATATTGGATGGCTGAGAACTTAGGGAAAATAATGAGCTGCGTCTGAGCTTGGTTCGAAGAAGGATAAAACCGAGCTCTGAACAAGTGCAGTAATATGTTACTTTTCTGTGGTTGCTGTAACAAATCAGCACATGTTTATGGACTTAAAGCTACATGAATGTATTATCTTACAGTTCTACAGATAAGAAACTGACGTACGTCTCAGCAGGCTAACTGAGCGTCAGCAGTCTCATTCCTTTCTAGAGGTTGTGGGGAAGAATCCATTACCTGCTTTTTCCAGTTTCCAGAGGCCACTCACATTCCTGGGCTCATGATCCCTTCCTCACCTTCAAAGGGGCTTCCCAGGTAGCTCAGTGGTAAAGGAATCCACCTGCCAATGCAGAAGATGCAGGAGATATGGGTTCGACCCCTGAGACAGGAAAATTGCCCCCAAATGGCAATCTGCTTCAGCATTCTTGTCTGAAAAACTCCATGGGCAGAGGGACTGGCAGGCCTCAGGTTGCAAGAGTCGGACACGACTTGGCAGCTAAAAACAGCAAAAACCAAAACCACCTTGTGCGTCCCAGATGGCACTGGTAGTAAAGAACCCACCTGCCAGTGCAGGAGATGCAAGAGATGAGGTTAGATTCCTGGGTTGGGAAGTTCCCCTGGAGTAGGAAATGGCAACCCACGCCAGTAGTTTTGCCTGGAAAATCCCATGGTCAGAGGAGCCTGGAGGGCTACGGGCCAGGGGGTCTGGTAGAGTCAGCAAAGAGTCAGACATAACTGAGCGACTGAGCAATGCAAAATGTGGGTATGAACTTATTTGGAAATATAGGATTTGCATATGTAATCATGGATCTCAAGATAAGATCATTTTGGATTTAGAGTGTCCTTGTAAGAGAAAGGAGAGGCAGGTTTGATGCGCAGAGAAGTCCGCGTGAGGACAGAGGCAGAGATGGCAGGGAGCCCCCAGTCATTAGCCACCAGAAGCTGGAGGAGGAGCATGAAATGGATTATCCTGCAGGCCCTTAGAGACAGTGGCTCTGCTAGCTCCTTCGTGTTGGATTCTGGCTTCTAGAACTGAAATCATTCACTGCTGATGCTTTAATACTACCCCCTGACCCTTTATGGTAGTGTGTGACAGCAGCCACAGGGAGCAAACAGAGATCTCATCCACTCCCACCTCTGGATCCCCCAGGAGACCCAGACAAGGCCTGGGAAGGCGGAGCACACCTCCTGGGGCTGTGTCGCCTGCCCCTGCCCCCTGTCTGAGCCCCCAGGCCCGGTAATCTGCCCCTGAATTAAGGGTACCTGGATCCACCAGGGCCGTGACCCCTGACACTGGGGCAGTTGGGCTCATCAGATTCACAGTCCACACTGGACTGAGGAAGTAAAGAGGTGCTTCAGGCCAACTCCAACCCTGGGCCAAGAAAGAATGGTCCCAAGGGTGAGAGGACAAGATCAACTCTCATGGTTTTAGGAGCAAAGCTAATTTTGTGGCAGAGTGACAGCTATCTACCCAACAACTCTCTCTCCACTTGTCTCAGCTAACTGCACCCCAGCTTTGCTGGAACAGCAACATTTCCTATTATAGGAAACAAGTCATGCCTAGTCTAATCAGACCATGGTAAGCCCATTCCCTATTGTCTAAAAGTCCAAAGTAACTGGTCTGAAAGTGACAACACAATTCCATTATGGACAATGAGATGTAAAGGGAAATCTGCTAGGAATTTCCAGGAAAGATTTTCCTCCAAGAAAAGAAAGAAGCACTTGAAGGCAAGGCCCTTGGTACTCTGTCCTGCTTACTTCTAGCATGGGATGCTATAAGGAGGGGATGCGATGTCTGGAGCTGTGGCAGCCATATTATGTTAGTGAAGTGAAGCATCATCCATGGACTGAAGATAGCAAAGAGGAAGGCTACACAGAGTCTGGGTCCTTGATTGTACCACTGAGCCATTGGTCAATCTTGGGACTACTTGCCTCTGGAAGTATCCTTTAGTTAAAGCATTGTAGTTGGGTACTTGTTTACTTACAAGAAACCAACACCTACAATGCAGATTAGAGGTCACCTGGGGTTTCAGTGCTATCAGTAGGCTTTTACAAGACACATAGACTTATCTGAGTCCAGGAAGTACAGGGAAACAGAAATCAGAAGACTTGAGTTGAACTCTGATCCTCCACCTCTCCCCTGCATGAATTTAGGCACCATATAAGCCTTTCTGAGCTCCGCCTTCCACATCTGCAGAATGGGAGTGATAGTCCCAACATATGAATATTCACTGACTTTGGTCTGAGTTCAAATGAGATGACGTGTGAATACAACTTGTGACATGTCATGTAAACGACAGACTGTGAACTAGCTCCACCTGCCTCAACTTTGGGTTAATGTGTGTGTGTATAAAGTGGGGGAGCGAGGGGAGAGAAACAGGGGAGAGAGAGAAAGGTTGGGGTGGGGATGAGGGATTTAAATAGAAGATAACAGAAGATTTGCCTTCATAAGTATGTCCCACAGGAGGTGAATGATAAAATCAGGTGCTTACCTGGGAATGCAAGTCAACCAAAAGCTGGGGAGAATTCTGCATCCTTGCACCTCTTTCCTCTCACACTCAGTCAGGTCCTGTTGCCTCTAATTTCTGAAGGGTTCGTGGATCTGTACCTTTCCCCCCTCCCACCCCATCCTTTCTGCCTCCATCCAGACCTCACCACCTCTCATTCAGAATACTGTCCCAGCCTGAGTTGGCCTCCCACCTCCATTTTGGAATCTTCACAAGAGAATTCTTTCCAACACACAGGTGAGACTGTCTCCTTCTGGGGTTTGCCCTGGATAGATCCCCATTCCCTGCGTCACTGTTGACCTGCCTGCCTCTCCTTCTGGAGGGGAGGGTCCTTGACCCCCCTAACCCCTAGTACCCTGCACAGGGCTTGGTGCAAAGGGAATGCTCCATCAATATTTGTCAAAAGGAAACGGCACCCTGGGATTCAAACCTTGGGAGGATTAAGGCATAGTTTGGTGTCTCCCAAGTGAGTGAGTGAGTGAAGTTGCTCAGTCGTGTCCAATTCTTTGCAACCCCATGGACTGTAGCCTACCAGGCTCCACCATCCATGGGATTCTCCACACAAGAGTACTGGAGTGGGTTGCCATTTCCTTCTCCAGGGGATCTTCCCAACCCAGAGATCGAACCCAGGTCTCCTGCATTGCAGGCAGATGCTTTACCCTCTGAGCCACAAGAATCCCTGGTGTCTCCCAAGGACTGTCTGAAATTAATGAATCTGAGTCACCAATGCTTTTCTGCATGTAGACACTTTATTGACAGCAGCTATGTTGGAAAACAAGGTGTCCAGGGTGGCATTTGGGATGGGGCTGGTCACTTGCTGTAGGTCTTGGAGGCTAACTCTGGGAGACCCAGAGGTCCTCTGTCAGCCCAGAGCCAGCCAGCTGTTCCTCCTCTTCACTCTCTGCTGATGGCCCGTCCTTAGTTTCATCTGAAATGAGAGAGACAAGGCTGGTCCAACCTGGATCCGATTTCTCCCTCATCTCTTCCCCTATGGCCCAGAAGAGACCCCAGTCTTTGATGGGAGCTCCCTAGTGATGCCCCTCCAGAGGGACATTTCTGGGGTGGGGCACCAGACTTATAGCCTGACTCTAGGGACATACCAAGAGCACGATGGCTTTGGGTTCATCAACTGAGAAGATAAAATCAGAGCTGAGGACTTCCCTGGCAGTCCAGTGGTTAAGAATCTGCCTGCCGATGCAGGGCACACGGTTTGATGCCCGGTCTGGGGAGATTTCACCTACCGCAGAGCAAGGAAGCCCTATGTGCCGCAATCACTGAGCCCGCAACTCACAACTACCGAGCTCATGCCTCCTAGAGCCTGTGCTCCACAAGGAGAAACCGGCACACCGCAGCTAGAGAAAGCCCGTGCAGCTACGAAGACCCAGCACAGCCCAAAATAAATAAACTAATAATGATAATAAAAAGCAGAGTTGCCAGTCTAAAACGTATGTTGGCCAAGTTGCTCCCCTGCTGAGTGCTCCACCCTTTTACTCCCCACAGGAGGAGCTCCTGTCAAGCTGAAAACCTCAGCTCCAGCATCACCTCCCCCAGGAAGCCTTCCCAGAGGCTCCAGGGAGATGCTAGCCCTCGCTCCCTTGGGACCTCCCTAGTGAGGGGTCAGGCTTCCATCATGGCACCACAGAGCGGAAGGGCATTCGCTGGTTATGTCACTCACTCCCCCACTCTTCCAGAAGCTTCTGCACCGCTCTCTCTATTCCCCGTGTCCTCATGATTCACTTCCTCTCAGTACCTTTGCAACAGGAAGTTCTCTGACAGGAAGAGATGAAATGCCCACTTCTCTCCTGGCAGAAAGCCCTTTCTAAGCTGTTTCAGCCAGGCCTCCAAGGGCAGTGAGCAGGAAGTTCAAGGTCTCTCCCACAAGTGCTGCCTGCCGGCGGCTGCCTTCTCAACTCTCCCAGCTCTCCCAACCCCAGGCCCCCAGGGTCTTCTCACTGTGCCGCCATCAGAACAGGAGGCCTTGGCAAAGAGGACTCACTCCCCCTGCCTCCAAACTGTGAGCCCCTCACGGGAAGGGAGGATGTCAATGGCATCCCAGGGGCCCGGCGATCCCCTGCTCCCCACCTGCCGAGGCCTTCAGAGACTGGATGTACTTGGACCAGAAGGAGCAGTCGGCTTTTTTCAGGCCCTGTCGGTTGGGGAGCAGTTCACTGAGCTCCTTGTAGCTCTCTGCGCCATCACGGGGGACAAAGTCAGGCCAGGGGGCTGCAAATTCAGGCGCTCTCCTGGAGAACTCATGAGGGTAGTTGGGATTTCTGGGGAAATGAGAAGAAAGCAACATCCATAAGGAGCGATGCTCTTTACTTTCATCATCTGAGACCACTGCCCACTTGCACACAGTCTCTGAGGACCTAGTCACACATCTTTAGGTGTCAGAGCAGGAGTTGAAAACTCGCCCCATCTGATTCCAGGGCTGTGCTCTGAACAGCTGTGTTACACATGAGTAAAGACACAGAGGCCCTGACTCACCCCTCTTAGGCCATTTCTGGAAGAGGAAAAGACGTGAGTTCAGGACCCAGCAGTGTTTCCCAGCACCTAGCCCTGCCCTTCTGACTTTCTGATCGCTCAGGAGGTCACACGTCCTTTTCAATTCTGGTGATCTTTGCTCTGCCAGTGTCTGGAATGCCTTTGTTTGCCCAAGGCCTGGGCAGGAAGGTGGGCCTGGAGCTGGACAAACTTGTTGGCCACCTACAGGTCAACTCGTCCTTTGAAGTCTCCAGGGGGCTGAGCGCTGAGTTCGGTGAGCACTGCTGGTCTGGTGTAAAGGGACAGAGGTAAACCACAGCGGGGCGGGCAATGAAGCAGGAACTGGTTCCAGAAGAAGGAGTGGTGAGCACACTAGCTGGGCTAGAATAGAGGTGTGTGGGAAGGCTGGAGGGGACAAGGAAGGGTCTTGAGCACTGGAACTTCATTTGATCATCTAAGATGGCAGTCCTGCACTTGGGTGATTCTGCCTTCCAGGGGGCATTTGGCAATGTCTGAGATATTTTTGTTTTCATAAATGGAAGGATTGATGATGAAGCTAAAGCTCCAAAATTTTGACCACCTGATGTGAAGAGCCGACTGCTTAGAAAAGACCCTGATGCTGGGAAAAATTGAGGGCAAGAGGAAAAGGGGGTGGCAGAGAATAAGATGGTTGGATGGCATCATCCACTCAATGGACATGAGTCTGAGCAAACTCTGGGAGATAGTGAAGGACAGGGAAGCCTGGCATGCTGCATTCCATGGGGTGTGGTAAAGAGCCGGACACAACTGAGTGATTGAACAGCAACAACATAACTGGAACACAGGTGAGGTGCTCCTAGTCTCTAGTGGATGGAGGCCAGGGATGCTGCTAGACAGCCTATAACACCTAGGAAGCCCCGCCACAAAGACTCACCCAGACCCGTGTCAACAGTGCTGAGGATGAGAAACTCTAGAGCCATCCAAGGGAGTACACGATTGGGATGTTTCTGTACCAAGGTCACTTTGGATGGAAGGGGAGATTGAGTCAGGGAGACCACTGGCAGGGAGGCAAGGGTGAGTCCATCAGTGCAAAGTGTGACCTTTACGTTCAGAGGGAGGGGAAGGGGTGCACACAACAGCCTCCAGGCGCACGTGGTCCACTCACCCGGATCGGATGAAGTTGGAAAAATACTGCATGATTTTCAGGGAAAGGCTTTTCTCCTCCAGAGTAAACTGCCCCTCATAGGCAGGGTAGAAGGGAAGCCCAAAGACATACAGAACATCTGTCAGCAATTCCAAGCTGGGAAAACACATGGAAACAAAAGTTACAAGAAAAACAAAAGTTAAAGGAATAGTATTTATGCCCCAGTGAAGATGTTCTCTCTTTATGTCTTAGATTCCTGTGTGGTGCCTAATTGAGTTGAGATTCTGCTTGGCCCTTAGTCCAGTGGCCCGTGGGCAGATCCTCGGCACATAGATAGGATGCAACTCCCTGGAAACATCTGTAAGACTCAGCAATTTTCTAAGACAATGTTCTCTTGACTGCATTCCATGATACTTAGAACACTATCAATTGAACATCTGTTAGTTCAAAGTAACTTGTGTTTTCAACCCCTTCCTGTGCTAGTCCTTATAATCATATATGGTTTAATACTCTCCAACTCTTTTCCAGGTTGACACTCATCCATGTAACCCACTCAGTACAATGCCTGGCACATAACTGGTCAATAATACATAATGCTATGCTTAACTGGAGATCTGGATGGATGTGAGAGTTGGACTGTGAAGAAAGTTGAGCACTGAACAATTGACGTTTTTGAACTGTGGTGTTAGAGAAGACTCTTGAGAGTCCCTTGGACTGCAAGGAGATCCAGCCAGTCCATTCTAAAGGAGATCAGTCCTAGGTGTTCTTTGGAAGGACTGATGCTAAAGCTGAAACTCCAATACTACGGCCACGTCATGCAAAGAGCTGATTCATTGGAAAAGACTCTGATGCTGGGAGGGATTGGGGGCAGGAGGAAAAGGAGACGACAGAGGATGAGATGGCTGGATGGCATCACTGACTCGATGGACGTGAGTTTGAGTGAACTCCGGGAGTTGGTGATGGACAAGGAAGCCTGGCATTCTGCAATTCATGTGGTTGCAAAGAGTCAGACAGGACTGAGCGACTGAAATGAACTGAACTGAATAAGCAGCAGGCAGGAGGGAATAAAGATTTGGAAGCCCAATGAGTGGTTGAAATGGACTGAGCTGACGATAGGGAGACAAGTCCAGTGGTACACACGTCCATGGGAGTGAGAGCTGGGAGAAAGGCTGGAGGGACTTTATAGCAGTATAGTAGAGAATCTGACTTTTCCCAAGAAGTCTGGCCCATGCCCTCTGGTGGCTGGGAAGTAATCCATGCCATACCGATGTGAGTGTCTTTCTTTAGGGCAGCACTTTGTTGGCCATGCTGGACCTTCCTTAAATGTAGCAGTACAGCACAGGGGCTGGCCATGCCAGATCAACCACGTGCCTTAGTGTGGGGGCTCTGGGTCATATGACAACAGTCAACCTGGAGACTGAGGTTAACCACACGGGCAATCAATGAAGCAGTCAATCACGTAAAGGGGCTCCTATCAAACCTCTGAGCGCCCTTTGAAGGCACCTCCCTCGTGGACACCACTCTGGGTACATCCTTGTTGTTCAGTTGTTAAGTTGTGCCCGACTCTTTGCTGCTCCATGGACTGCAGCATGCCAGGCTTCCCAATCTTTCACTATCTCTCAGAGTTTGCTCAAACCCATGTCCATCAAGTCAGTGATGCCATCCAACCATCTTATCCTCTGTCTCCCCCTTCTCCTCCTGTCCTCAATCTTCCCTAGCATCAGGGTCTTTTTTAATGAGTTGGTTGTTGGCATCAGGAGGCCAAAGTATTGGAGCTTCACTTTCACATCAGCGTCCAGAGCACGGCCCTCCCGATTCCACAGGGAGAAGTCAACAGCACGGCCCTCCCGATTCCATGGGGAGAGGTCAACAGCACGGCCCTCCCGATTCCACGGGGAGAGGTCAACAGCACGGCCCTCCCGATTCCATGGGGAGAGGTCAACAGCACGGCCCTCCCGATTCCACGGGGAGAGGTCAACAGCAGAGCTTCATGTTCAGAGGCCCCTGGACTCTGCGCTCTGCCGCTCTTCCTTTGTTGAATCGTAATCTACATCCCTTCCTTGTGACAACCTCAATCGTGACTACAGCAGCTTTCCCTGAGGTCTCTGAGTTCTTCCAGTGAATTTTCAAATCAGAAGGTAGTTTGGGGAACCCTCCAAATTTGCACTTGTCTTCAGAAATGAGTGAGGTCTTATGGTGAGGCCGTGTTCTCTGACCTTGCACTTGGCCCAATGAATCATGAAAGCCAATTTCTTAACTTTATAGATGAGGAAGATGAAGTTCAGAGAGGTTTCCTGACTTACTCAGAGACAGTAGGAACTTGAACAGCAGAGTTGGGCCAAGAACCTTGCTAGGAGGCACGATGTTAACAGAAGACCTGAGGGGAGTGGCCCAAGGACACTGTCCCTGGTCCTGGCTCCTCTACTCTCAAGCCGAGCGATTTCCCCAAAATTACCTGCCCTCCCTGATTTCCTGTTTCGTCATCTGGGGAACGAGTGTGAAATGCCTACCACCCACGGCTGCAGTGAAGCCTGAAATACGGGGGATGCAATAGGTACCTGAAAGCTTGGCCCACTTCTTTCTCATCCCTCGTTCTACTTCCAGATTTAATCAACCACCTTTGAGGTGTCAGTGGCGTCTCTGAACAGGGGTACAGAGTCACCAGTGACTCTCATCAGCGCTGGTACAATGGGCAGATATGCCCAGTGCTGGTCCTGGGAAAGGGCTTAGATTACATGACTCCCATATAAAGGCAATTTGTACAGAGACTAAACTGCTCTGAAGCAAGAAGCAAAGTTGCGTGAGTAGACAGTGTGACTCTGAGTGACCCACTGTGATGACCCCAGAGATGGGAAGGGAGGGAGACCCTCAAGATGAGGGATGTGAAGGGGAACATTTCGAGCGCAGAAGGGGCCTTCTCTGCTGTTTCTCACCTGCTTAGGCTGGGAACTGCAGTGACCCACGGGCCTGAGGTGGGGCTGGGGGCCCGGCACCTGGTCTAGCCTGGGGACTTCCTAGAGGCTCGAGAGCCAGAGTGCCTCCTGTGACCATCAGACCTATCAGCAGGCATACATGTGACTCTCAGCAGGGCACAGAAGAAATGACACGCTGCTGAGTCACTCAGCTGAGACCCTGCTCTCTCTGTCACTTGTCACCCGTGTAACTTTAGATGAGTCATTTGATGTCTCTGAGGCTGAGTTTCTTCATCGTGAAATACAGACCAGTGCATCCATGGCACGTGGAGGCTATTAAAACAAGTGTTTCACAAATGCCGGGAACTAGTGTGATTATGGTTTTTATTGTTCAGTAGCTAAGTCGTGTCCAACACTTTGTGACCCCAAGGACTGCAGCATGCCAGGCTCCCCTGTCCTCCACTATTCCGGAAGATTGCTCAGATTCATATCCATTGGTCTGTCATGCTATCTAACCACCTCATCCTCTGGTGCCCCCTTCTCCTCCTGCCTTCAATCTTTCCCAGCATCAGCTTCTTTTCCAATGAGTTGGCTCTTTGCATCAAGTGGCCAAAGTATTGGAGCTTCATCTTTAGCATCAGTCCTTCCAGTGAATATTCAGGGTTGATTTCCTTTAGGAATGATTGGTTTGATCCCTTGCTATCCAAGGGACTCTTAAGAGTCTTCTTCAGTATCGAAATTCAAAAGCATCAATTCTTTGGCACTCAGCCTTCTTTACGGTCCAACATTCACATCCGTACATGACTACAGGAAAAACCATCGTTTTAAGTATATGGACCTTTGTTGGCCAAGTGATGTCTCTGCTTTTTAATAAGCTGTCTAGGTTTGTCATAGCTTTTCTACCAAGGAGTAAGCATCTTTTAATTTCATGACCACAGTCACCATCCACAGTGATTCTGGAGCCCAAGAAAAGAAAATCTGTCAGTGTTTCTGGTGCCTCCATGAAAGGCATCATAGAAGGAACATGATACAGTGTGAGCCCCCAGGACCAACAGCGCTCAGAATAACAGTCCTAAAGGGTGATGTCTCTTTGCAGCTGTTGTCAGTTACCCCGATCCTCTTAGGTAAGCTTTCCTTCAGTCCTGAGCATGGAGGAGGAAGTGGCACCAGAATTTATAGGTTCTGGGACCCAAAGAGCCAAGCTCCTTGTTTAGTGACAAAGCATCCACCATCAAGCTCAGACAAAGCCCAGAGTCTGCAGCCCCCACCTGAACCGTTCAGCGGCCAGCTCTCCTCAGTGCCTGTTCAGCTACCATTTCCCTAGCACCTGTGATGCGCTGTGGTTGATCTTTGATCAGCAACATTAAGGACCAGCCAGGAAGTAAGAGTAGCACCTGCATCGTTTGCAGGTGACGACCCAAGGCCCAGAAAGGTGATACATCACAGGAGAGCCAGAAGTGTGTGTTGGAATGACCTTCTGCATTTTACAATAAAGAGTCCGAAGGTCAAGGAGCTTCACGTGATTTCCCCAAGGACAAGCGGTGGTTGGTTATAGAACAGTGAGCTACTCAGCTTCTCTGAGCCTTGGAGAAAACTGGAAGTTTGGGAACCACTCGAGTGCATGCTCATTAAGGTCTTTCGGCTCTGGTCCTGTGAAAGGCGTGAGAACTGAGACCAGAGGAACTGAGGGCCACATCTGAAGGGATGAGGGACATCGGTGATCTCTACACAAGCCAGTCACCAGCTGATCTTTGGGAACCATTGCTGGAGTAGGCTGGGAAGATAGATTAGAACAGAAATTGCAGGGTGGCTGCAATTATCCGGTAGAACAGAAGGCTGCTTCCTTTAACAGATTGCACCCTGCCCCCTAATCCCCACCCTGGCCCTGACCTTACCTTCTAGCCAACCTGCTCACCTAAAATCTGCTGGATTTGCAGGGAGGCTAGGCCTGCATTCCAGCAAGTCAAAAGCAAAGTCACATTTTGGAGACTGTTCACACACAGTCTCCTGACTTGAGCTCTGCTTCCAGCATAAGGGAGGCATCACACATGAACACCAGGGCTTCTTAGGGAGCAGGACTGAGGTGCTGTCCCCAGGGGAATACACTTGATTCTGGGCCCTGTGGACACAGTGACATGCGCTGGGGAGCAGGGTGAGGGAGGGATGGGTAGGATCTTTCTTGACATAAACAGGCCACATGTTTGCCTTCTGGAGGTTGAAGAGGTTTGGCTGCTGAAAGGCCATTGCTCCAGCCTATGTGACTGGATTGATCTGAGTTTCTATCCTTGTTGTTCTGTCTGCAGGAGGAAGTTTGTTGACCTCATCCCCATAAAATACACTCCTTTTCTTATCTTTAGCCAGTATCTCTCAACAACTTCCTCCAAGGAAATTAGGGAACATGAAGGAATAAAAGTCCTTCTGCTTCCCAGGCCTTTTTTTTTTTTTTTTTTTGAAGGGTTGTTAAATAACTTACAAATAGAAGCTTACCAGTATGCTTCTCTTTGTGCAAACTAATATGCAAAAGTTCAGATTCTGTCTATGAATTAATCAAGAAGTAATTATATGCTTTGGCTTGTGTTTTACAAAAGGATTCCCTATACAATACTTTAAATAACACAGGCCCATCCATGGCTCCAGATGAAATAGTTGCAATATTTCCATAGCTCCCTAAAGCCCAGCAGAGCTGGATGATATATGCTTTGGCAATACAGGCGACACTTTCAAAGGACTTGCTGGATTAACCTGGACATTTTATTCCCTACATAAGGCATAACAACTGTTGCTCAGAAAAGGCTGAACTTTCCTGGCCCAACACATCTATTCTCACCAGGAAGTTATGTGTCTACCAAGAACCAACTGTGTTCCTCGCTAATCTGTTTGTGCCTGTTATAGTTTTCACTGTAATTACAGAGCTGAATTAAATGCATTGTATATCTCATGGATGCCCCACTTTCAAGAAACCAAAAGTGGACATCACAGAGCTTGCATTATGGTTTTGGTTTTGCACAAATTTCAAAAAGAGAATTCCAAACTGTGTTTTCCTACTCAAACTTTTGACCCTGCACAAAGCATGGCAAGTAAATGTACGTTTATATGCTTACAGTTCAAATTAAATGTTTAAGGCATATACATACCTTCTTCATTTTTCACAAGTTCCCATTTTCGTTAACTTTCCTGATTAACTAAATGATCATAATATTGGATAACTGGTTTCCAATGGTTTTTAGTGAGTTGTGTCATGCATGTGAAAGAAAAGACCAATGTGCATTCTACATAACCTTAAAAATCTCCAATGCCTTTCTATCATACTGAGATACAATAATATCTCTGTCTGCCACAGCTTGCAAACTCCTATGTGAACTGCAAGACCCCATCTTTTTCTCCCACATCTCCAACTACTCTCCTCTTCTTCAAAAGACTTCAGTTCTCCATCCCTCTTTATCTTCAGACATGTCAAGCTTTTTTCCATTTTTCTTCCTACTGCCATTATCCAAACTTATTCTACTTATTTATCATCTGTTCTTTACAACCTTTCTTAGACCCTTATCAGCCTTACCCCCTGACAATAGTGTTAGTCCCAAGAGTGTAGCCCTTCTCTGTCTTACCAGTTGCTCTATCTCTAGGATTTCCATCTCAGAGACTCTGAGGCATAGAAGATAGTAGGTATTTGTTGTATCAGTGTTTAAAAGGATGCATAGCACAAGCCCTTATATATCATGAGGTTGGCTTCAGTCTCAGAAAATGATTTACTTCCATCTTTACTGGGAAATTATCTTGTTAATCACACAGGATGTAGCCAGGCCAAGGGACTCAGTTCAAGAATTCAGCCTCTTAATATTTTCTTTGGTTTGCTAATTTCAACTAATCCACCAAGACACATCAACTAGAAAGATAAGACTATGAATCTGGAATGTTAAAGGCCCCTGGAATGCACAAAAGCATCTAGAATGCACATGCAGTGGTGTACAAAACGTCTTGAGTTTGGAATTGATGGCTTTGTTTTTCCAGGGTTGGGACAACTTGCGAAGGAGGAACATAAATGCTTCGTTAGTCATTTTGATTTTTTTGTTCACAGACCTTATTTTTCCTAAAAGGAAAATAACCCAAATATTGACCAGCTACAATATGCCAACTATTTAAAGTATATTGACAGGAATCTTCACACTATGAGGCAGATGTAATTAAACTCATTTTCTAGGTGAGGAAACTGAGGCGAAGGAACTTGCTCAAATGCAGCAGCTAACAAATGGAAGAGATAGGATTAACATCCTAGTTGGTTTAACGTCCAAGGATGTGTTCTTCTACACTGAATTGCTTCTTTCAAAGGTATAGAAGAGTCCAGCATCCCATGTGGAGCTTGGAAAGGTGTTTAATCCCAAGAGTCCGACCCCACCGCCCATTCAAAGTCAAGTCTCAGCTCTCTAAAATGTCTTCTGCACTGCAGAGACACGGGAATCACATCTCAGGATCCTGGAGACCAAAAGCTTTGGAATAAGGACCTGAACAGAGCACACGATTCAAGTCTGATGGCTCACACAGTCCCGAGGTGAATTTCATGCGAATGATGATGACCTGACTCTACCTGCCAGGAAGCTTAAGATCATGGGCCTCAATATCCTTTCTGAAGTGGCCACAGCAACCCTTTCGGTGGCCAGTTCCCCAAAACCACTTTATCTGTGGTTGCTTTCTTCCTCGCACTTGCTCATTCCAACGTGGATTCTCCCAGGACCATACATTAAACAGTATGAGTAGCACCTACTGAGTGCCAACTTTACGCCAGGCAGCAAGTTAGGCTGTTTGCATGCTTTGTCTTACTTGATCCCCACACACTCCTGTACGTGTCAGCACTATTACTAGCTCCATCTGCCGATGAGGAAACTGAAGCTCAAAGAGGCTGTCACCGGCCAGAGGCACACAGTGCAAGGCAGAACCCGGCTGAGCCCCCTAAGGACAGGCAATATCAGAGAAAACACCAATGCTCCCTGCTATGCTTGCTGGGGCCTGGCTCCTAGAGGAAGGTTTGGAGAGGACCCCCCCCCAAACCTGAGTCAGTCACAGGGGAGTCCTTTTGCTCATGAGTGGCAGAGAATAAAGGGGAGGCTCGTTCTGGGAAGATACTTGGCAAGTGTGTCCTTTGAGAGGAGCTGGTTAGAGAGAAAGACATCAACCACAGTCAACAAGATGGTGAAGCCGGGACTGGCAGGGAAGGAAGAGTCCCAGCAGAGTGTGGGGAGTGATGCTTAGAGACAGCTGGGCAAGAGGGACAACGCCCATGGCCTGAGATGCAGGAGCGGACAGCAGGGCAGACCCCTGCCTGATGTGACCATCAAAGAGAGCCTGTCAGCTTTCCAGGGCTTTGTAATAGAAGCACCAAAGGTTCTGGTTGGGTGGAATGCTGTGGTCTGCCTGAGACTCTGTGGGGCCAGACGTGGTATCTGGGGGTGGGTTGGTCCTGTGCTCATTCAGGGATGGGGTCTGAGAAAGGGGTCGCCACTTCCCTCCAGTGCTGTTAGTGATAACTGCTGTTTTGAGGGATGCCAGCAGTGTTTATCAACTGAGGACCATTTTGGCCCCCAGGAAATTGGCCATGTCTGGAGACATTTTCAGTTATCACAGCTGGGAAGGTGCTTCTGGCATTGAATGAGTGGAGGCCAGAGTTGCCACTAAACTCTGCTAAACGGCATGCAATGCACAGGATAGCCTCCATGCCAAAGAGTTATCCAGCCGGAAATGTCAACAGTGTTCAAGTTGAGACACCCTAGATTAGAGTCACCACTGAAAATTCCTCTTCCTGAAACAATAGGCTATATAGATGGAGCCATGGAGGAAACTGGCTCAAAATTTCCATAGTGAGCAGAACTCAGCAAAAGAAACAGTCTAAGATGTGTTCACTTAGGTTCAGTCACTCGAGTGTGTCCAACTCTTTGTGACCCCATGGACTGCAGCACGCCAGGCTTCCCTGTCCTTCACCAACTCTTGGAGCTTGCTCAAACTCATGTTCATTGAGTCAGTGATGCCATCCAACCAGCTCATCCTCTGTCATCCCTTCTCCTCCTGCCTTCAATCTTTCCCAGCATCAGGGTCTTTTCCAATGAGTCAGTTCTTCACATCAGGAGGCCAAAGTACTGGAGTTTCAGCTTCAACATCAGTCCTTCCAATGAATATTCAGGACTGATTTCCTTTAGGATGGACTGCTTGGATCTCCCTGCAGTCCAAGGAACTCTCAAGAGTCTTCTCCAACACCACAGTTCAAAAGCATCAATTCTTCAGCACTCAACTTTCTTTATAGTCCAATTCTCACATCCACACATGACTACTGGAAAAACCATAGCTTTGACTAGACAACATTTGTTGGCAAAATAATGTCTCTGCTTTTTAATATGCTGTCTAGGTTGGTCAAAACTTTTCTTCCAAGGAGCAAGTGTCTTTTAATTTCATGGCTACAGTCACCATCTGCAGTGATTTGGAGCCCCCCCCCCACAATAAAGTCTCTCACTGTTTCCATTGTTCCCCATCTATTTGCCATGAGTAGATGGGACCAGATGCCATGATCTTAGTTTTCTGAATGTTGAGCTTTAAGCCAACTTTTTCACTCTCCCTTTCACTTTCATCAAGAGGCTCTTTAGTTCTTTGCTTTCTGCCATAAGAGTGGTGTCATCTGCATATCTGAGGTTATTGATATTTCTCCCAGCAATCTTGATTCTAGCTTGTGCTTCATCCAGCCCAGCATTTCGCATGACGTACTCTGCTGCTGCTGCTGCTAAGTCACTTCAGTTGTGTCCGACTCTGTGCGACCCCACAGACGGCAGCCCACCAGACTCCCTCGTCCCTGGGATTCTCCAGGCAAGAACACTGGAGTGGGTTGCCATGTCCTTCTCCAACGCATGAGAGTGAAACGTGAAAGTGAAGTCGCTCAGTCGTGTGCGACTCTTAGCGACCCCATGGACTGTAGCCCACCAGGCTCCTCCATCCATGGGATTTTCCAGGCAAGAGTACTGGACGTACTCTGTATATAAGTTAAATAAGCAGGGTGACAATATACAGCTTTGACATACTCCTTTCCCAATTTGGAACCAGTCTGTTGTTCCATGTCCAGTTCTAACTGTTGCTTCCTGACCTGCATACAGATTTCTCAGGAGGCAGGTCAGGTGGTCTGGTATTCCCATCTCTTTCAGAATTTTCCACAGTTTGTTGTGATCCACATAGTCAAAGGCTTTGGTATAGTCAATAAAGCAGAAATAGATGTTTTTCTGGAACTCTCTTGCTTTTTTGATGATCCAATGGATGTTGGAAATTTGATTTCTGGTTCCTCTGCCTTTTCTAAAACCAGCTTGAACATCTGGAAGTTCACAGTTCACATACTATTGAAGCCTGGCTTGGAGAATTTTGAGAATTACTTTGCTAGCATGTGAGATGAGTGCAATTGTGCGGTAGTTGGAACATTCTTTGATATTGCCTTTCTTTGGGATTGGAATGAAAACTGACCTTTTCCAGTCCTGTGGCCACTGCTGAGTTTTCCAAATTTGCTGGCATATTGAGTGCAGCACTTTCACAGCATCATCTTTTAGGATTTGAAATAGCTCAACTGGAATTCCATCACTTCCACTAGCTTTGTCCGTAGTGATGCTTCCTAAAGCCCACTTGACTTCATACTCCAGGATGTCTGGTTCTACATGAGTGATCACACCACCATAGTTATCTGGGTCATGAAGATCTTTTTTGTACAGTTCTTCTGTGTATTCTCACCACCTCTTCTTAATATCTTCTGCTTCTGTTAGGTCCATACCATTTCTATCCTTTATTGTGCCCATCTTTGCATGAAATGTTCCCTTGGTATCTCTAATTTTCTTGAAGAGATCTCTAGTCTTTCCCATTCTATTGCTTTCCTCTATTTCTTTGCATTGATCACCGAGGAAGGATTAATGTCAATAGTTTTAAACAGTGTAAGTTGTGTTCTCATGTCAGCAGTCTTGGAAGCGAAGCTGCTGGCTATCATTGTAGATACACACACATATGCGCGCGCACACACACACACACACACACACACACCCCTGATGCAGGTATTCTCTCCCTGAACCCTTCTAGTATCCCTATGGGACATGCACTATCACTCTCCCTTGTATAGATGAAGATGCACTGAGGCTCAGAGAGGTTAAGCATCTTGTCCAAAGTCACACAGCCAGCAAGTGGATTTAGCCATGGTAGGGACTCAGAAGTTTCAGGCTGAAGTAGGTGCAATTGAAAGAAAATTGGAGAAAGGGTAGGAGACAGAGTTTGAGTTCAGACTGCCACTTACTGACTCTGTAGCTGGCACATAACTGCAGTCTCCCCTGAGCATTTGTTTCTTTATCTGTAAAATGAGTTGGACAAAATCATCTTACATAGTTTGTGATTCTTTGAATCTGGATCTTAAAATCGCACCTTCTTCCCATACTGTAGATCTTCATTTCTTTGTCTCCTCCCCATGCATTATGCTTATTCTTTCCTCACAGAATTTCTGAGATGTAAATCTCATCTACAATCCAGGTAAGCAGGTAGAGGACCAAGCGGTGCTGCGATCAATTGACAAGCGACTATGAGAAGGTGGTAATTTATTGTGTTTAGCTCTCCGGCTATGCCAGGAAAGCTAATATATGCTCACAGAAATGGAGGTACCAGACAGATGGCTGAAACCATAAGGCACGCACATATATTTTAAGTCTGTAGATCTGAGCCAGAAATAAATGAGGCTGTGGCAGCTCCAGGGCAGAATCAGGGAGATGTCTTTTCAGGCAGTAAAAGATAAACTTGCCAACAATTAAATGGGTTAGTTCCCGTGATTCATTCATTCATCTACTATATAGATGGAACCGTACTATGGCCGTTGTGGGAGAGATGATATATGCCTAGAAAGATGTCAAGAACGCGTTTTGATGGACAAGAATCATGAGACACTCTCACCATTTCCTGTTTACTGGGTCCCATTCTATATACAAATGATCACAGCAACCCTCTGAAGTAGACACTATTATTATTATTCCCATTTTCAGATGAAGAAACTGTCACCAAGCAGATTAAGTGACTTGCTTTAGATTCCTGAGATAATAAGACAAGTTTCTAACAAGGTAGCTGGCCCAGAGGCCCTGCTCTAACCAGGACACTCTCTGCCTTTGGACAGTTAGCAACATCTCTGTCTCTAAAATGTATCAGTGATGCAGACTCTTTGCTCCAAAATTCACAGAATGTGAGAGTCAGAAGGTATCTTAAAGGTGACTGAGCCCAGACGTTTTTCATATCTCTCTAAACTGCATGACCTTGAAATTTTACTTGAAGCTCAGTTATTGAGATAAGGGGTTGGGAGGCTCAGATTACGCCCACCCTCTTCTTGCTGCCCTCCTCTCAGGGACCTGGGTCCAGGGATCTACAGAGCCCAGCTAAGACTGAGTTCTCCTGACCTCTCTCACCACCTTACTCCCATTCCACAGATGGCAAAACCAAGCCCCATGCACCTATAAACTAGAGTCGAAAGGACACTTTCCCACCTGTTAAATGAGGTAGTTGGATCAGCTTCTGTCCTTCAACATGGTTTCCTGAGCACCTACTCTGCCCTTTCTGTGTCAGGAGGGTCTCTTGGCCCTGAGGTGCTGTGACTATAAAGACCCAGCAGACACTTTGTGTCTCTCATGCACAAACATGCCTTCCTTTCAAAGGAGGTTCTGTGGACCAGCCCTGTCTGTCGGTCCCCAGGAGGGTGTGAAGACGCTCTTCAGCCACACAGAATACCAAACTGGCCATGGAGACTGAGGATATGTCTTGGACTCTGTTCAAGGACCGCTCCTCCCAGGACCACCCCGACCCTAAGTCCCAAACAGCCAGCTTTGAATCCTTGTCTCTCAGGAGCCTCCCCGGCAGGGCTGTCATATTACCGAGAAGGGTGGTGCTTCCGGCTGAATTCTGTCCCCCTTAAAAGACATGGTGGAGTCCCTGCCTCTAGGACCTCAGAATATGACCTTCATTGGGACCAAGGTCTTTGCAGAGATAACCAAGTTAAATGGAACTCATTAGGGTGGGTCTTAGTCCAGTAGGACTGATGTCCTTACAAAAAGGAGAAATCTGCACGTAGACACACACTGGAAAGATGTTCAACTACTAGCCAAGAAATGCCTGAGGCCCCTAGAAGCAGGGGGTCGGGGTGGGGCTGGGGCAGAACATCCCCTCCAGCCTCCAGGGGGAGCATGGCCCTGCTCCTGCCTTGATTCCCGACTCTGGGCCTCCAGAACTGTTGTTCTAACCCCCCCCCAGGGTGGAAAAGAATTCAGATGGGGTCAAAGTATTACTGATTCTGGCTAGAATCCTATGGATCTTTTCATTATGCATTGTTTTGATTGTTTCTGTCCTCATATAGTAGGTGCAGTTTTTTTTTTTTTTTTTTTTGATACTTATAAATTCTGGAGTCCCAGCTACTGAGGTGGCTCAGTGGTAAAGAAAGAATCCACCTGCCAATGTAGGGGACACAGGTTCGACCCCTGCCTGGGAAGATCCCACATGCCTCAGGGCCGCTAAGCCTGAGTGCTGCAACTGCTGAACCCCGTGTGCCCTAAAGCCAGTGTAATGAGAAGTCTGCGCACCGCAACCAGAGTAGCCCCTACTCGCTGCAACTAGAGAAAAAGCCTATACAGCGGCAGAGACCCAGCACAGCCAAAAATAAATAAACACATGAAAAAAATTATCAAAAAAATTCTGGAGTCCAAAAGTACAAGCACGTGTTGAAGGCTTTTGATGAGCTTACTTCTAGAGGCTCACAGCTTCTGCTATAACCTCTACCTTAGCAGAGAGGAGGGCAGACCAGACTGAAGAAATGCACCGGGCGGGAATTCCTGAGAGCCCTGGTATTTGGGAGGTGCTGCCAAGGCAGCCTCCACCAACGACTTCCCACGCCTGGCCCCCCAGGACGTGGTGGCCACAGGGTAACGAGGCTTCCTTTCATCTCTGTCCAAACCCTCAACTGTCCTCACCACCCTCTTCCTTCTCTACTGACTGCCGTCTCAGCAGAATCCTCGCCTGACATGACTCCCCTTCCCACACCCTGGAGGCAGTTGCTTGACTCCAGGAAATGGAGCAGGCTGACAGACTTCTAAGCAGAGAGATCGCACGTTTTCATGGAAAGAGAACTCTGGGGCTCAGAGAAGCTGAGCAGCTCACTGTTCTATAACCAACCACAGCTTGTCCTTGGGGAAATCACGTGAAGCTCCTTGACCTTTGGACTCTTTATCTGTAAAATGCAGAAGGTCATTCCAACACTGCTGACCTCACAAAGATGGATGTTCTGTGTGTGTGAGTTAGTCGCTCAGTCGTGTCTGACTCTTTGCCACCCCATGGACTATAGCCCGCCAGGCTCCTCTGTCCATGGGATTCTCCAGGCAAGAATACTAGAGTGGGTTGCCCATGCCTTTCTCGAGGGGATCTTCCCAACCCAGGGATCCAACCGGGGTCTCCCGCATTGCAGGAAGATTCTTTACCAGACATTCTGTGCAGTGTTACAAATTTAAAACCTGTCAAGGGAAGCCAGGTAAACAGTGAGTGCTTGCTTAGGAAAACTAGAATACTTGGGAGACTGTATTAGTTTCTTGTAGTTGCTGTTACAAATTACCGTAAACTCTGGTGACTTGTAGCAACAGAAATGTACTGTCTCATGGTTCTGGAGACAAAACCAGATTTATTGAGCCCAAATCCAGATGTGGGCAGGGCCATGCTGCCTCTGGAGGCTCCAGAGAAGAAGCCAGGCCTTATGCTTCCCACTCTGGTGGTGCTGGCATTTCTTGGCTTATATGTGGATCACTCAAGCTCTGCTTCCTCCTCTTCTATGTGTATCAGATCTCCCCACCTCCCTCTTATAAGGACACTTGTGAATGCATTTAGGATCCTTTGGGATAATTCAGGATAGTTTTTTTTTTTCTTTTTTGCATCAGGATCCCTAGTTTATTCACATCTACAAGCCCTTTTTTCCTTAAGAGGTCACATTTAGAGGTTCTAGAGTTTAGGATTTGGTTTCTCTAGGTGATCATTATTTCCTTTTGTTGCAAAAAAGGAAAGCCATTTTCTTAAATTAAGCTAACTGTTCAGTTTTTAGAGGCACAAACACATAGGATTAATAAAGATGGCTCCTCCTCCCAAGCCAGGTCAACCAATGAATAGCTAATGTTGCAATCCCAAACTGCTTTCTACATGTTTTATCCTACATGCCCTTCCTACAGTGCTGTGAGATACAGTGGTGATTACTGTTCTACCCATTTTTCAGATGAGACTCAGAAAAGTTAAGCGATGTGTTCCATGTCATTGAACCAGGAGCTGTATGGCAGTCCTGCCATCTTTTCTCTGTTACCCTGTGGACCACAGAAGTGACAGGGACCCTCGGCCAGATTCCCTTCACGTGCCTATACCCACCGTGGCCATGCGGCCACCTTACCTGCTGTGGCTGTAGCTTTCTGGAGCGTGGTACATGAAGACGTTTCCTCGGACCGTCCTTGCCCAGTGGCTGGCCATGTCGATCACAGGGCAGATGATAAAGTAGTTCTGGTGAGAGGAAGACAGAGGGGGGTGTCTAGCCATGTCCAGCTCTATAGACAACCATGCTGGGTAAAGGTTTCTCCCAGGCAAGGGTCCCTGGGCTACCAGCCCCTCTGCACACACCCGCAGAGAACACCCCTGCTCCTTGCACCCCCAGCTTTCCTCTTGCCCCAGCTGGGCCCCCTGCACAGTCCAGCCTGCTTCATGGATGACCATGGTCACACGCTGCTGTCCGTACGACGCATCTCAGGGTCAAGAGACCCATGGGAGAAACATCTTCCCAAACATCAATTTTATCCAAAAACTTGGGAACAAGACATCTTCAAATAAATACAATACACTGTGGAGCTGAACATAATCATGCATTTAAAAAGAAGACGGAGACCTCAAGGGTCTGGGGCCAGCAGGCTTTGAATCCCAGCAGCATCTCTACATCTCCTTGACACTCCACGTCCTCAGCTGAGAAACGCGGCCCATAAGCCCAACATTGCAGAGATTCCAGTAAGTGATGGACTCCTGGAAGTCCATCACTGAGAAGGGCTGCCTCCTCCGGAGATGGAGACCAGCACCTCCAGGGCTAATAGGGAAGGTTCTCAGAGAGCACGTGGCTGGCGGGGTGAGGCTGAAAGTGCAAACGGAGGCATCCCTCTTCAGCTCACGGGCCCCTGAGGAGCCATGAGCAGGACAGGGGTGGGAGCAGACCTCCAGGGAGGCCCACCCTGGTAACACTGTGACAAGGACATTGGAGCCAGGGAGGCCCGTGGAGGCTGTTGCGTCAGTCCAGCCGGGAGGGAAAGAGGGCCGGATCTGAGGGAGAACTAGAGTCCACCTCATCAGTGAAGCCTTCCCAGGCTACCTGCCCTCCCTCAGACCTCTGCTTCTGCCCCTGGTTCATGGATTGCTCTCAAAGACAGTTACAGGCTAAAGCTGGAACAGGAAGGAACATGGGTTTCTGAACTCTAGCCTGAGCTCTTTCCACAATATGGATCTGAGCCAGTCTCCACGTGGCTGTGAGCATCTCAGGGCCAGGAGTTGGACATCTGTGAGCCCTTAGGGTCCATTCTGGGGCTGGGCCTCCAGGAACAGCTGCTGGCCATTTGGTTCAAAGGGTTCAAAGCTGAACTCTCCACTGGAGGGAAAATTAGAGCCTTCTTGGGCCCCGAGGTCCCAGGGGGTGGTACAAAGTTTTATTCGGAGCCAATGATGCTCCGACTGGAAACCGCAGACTCTTGGGCAGAGAGACCAAGCAGGGAAGCATGTCTCAACACCCTTCAGTCCAGCTCTTTCCATCACAGGCAAGTTCAGTAGGGGCCTCCGAGCCTCGACAGCAGCTCTGTCCCCAAGGACGGAGAGGGAGGGCCAGTGTGGACCTCCCCAAGGACAAGAAAGGAGCCACAGCATGCTGAAACCCCCCCGACCAGGTTCTCCCCTCGTGGAGGGGGCCTGCCAGGGAACCGGGACATGTCCAAGGGGACTCACAGGTGACTTGAGAGCTAGAGTCCCCGCTGTGGTCTCATCCCAAGCAGAGAGAAAAGAAGCTGGCTGTTTCCTGACTGATGAGAGAGAGGCATGGCCTGCAGACGGCAGAGGCTGCCGTGGGTGGGGGGCATCCACTAACCACTCCTGGGTGGGGGACCTGGGCTGACTTCCCCAGGGAAAGAAGCTGGAGGCAGTGACCTTGAGCAAAAAGGCCCATAAACAGCCAGTGTAGAAACAGCATCCTGGGGAAGGGGTCACACAGCCTCAGGAGCCCTGCGTCCTCAATTCAAGGTGTGACATCAGGCACAAACCTTCCCCTGTCTAGGCCTGTGTTTTCTGTGCAAGGTGAATTCTGGCCACAAAGCAGAGTCACTTGAGGGACCCTAGAAATACATTTCATGCTTAGTCACTCCATCCTGTTGGACTCTTTGCGACCCCATGGACTATAGCCCATCCGGCTCCTCTGTCCATGGGATTCTCCAGGCAAGAATGATGATGTGGGTTGCCATTTCATCCTCCAGGGCATCTTCCTAACCCAGGGATTGAACCCAGGTCTCCTGTACTGCAGGCAACTTTTAACCATCTGAGAGATATATACCAGCACTTATGAGGCCTGGGCTCTTGCCCCACCCTTCGAGTGCTCCCTACACAGTTCTCAAGGGTAGCCTAGGTCCAGACCACTAGATTGGAGGACAGGGGTCCTCTCTGCTGGATTGGGCTGCTCCTTTCTGCACCAAGCGCCCCCCTCCCTGGTTCTCCATCAGCACCACACCAGCTGAGCTCAGCTTCTAAGTGCAGGGTGTATACAGCAGGCGCAAGTACCATGGAGGGAAGGACAAGGTCACCCCTCATGTCTCCCCAATGTGGGCAGGCAGCCCACACTTTGGACTGAATGAAGGAGGCAGCGAAAAGCACCGGCACTGTGCCCCAGTTCTCCCCAAGTGGCCTGAGCACCCCCACGCCTGGATGGAGGCAGACCCGCGCGCCCAGGGGGCTCACCGCGTGGCCCGCTCCAGGGCGCGGGAGAAAGAGGCGTAGTCTTCCGAGTCGTGCTCCAGGGAGTAGTACCACGTGGCCGCAGCCTGCACACCGGCGTCCGCTGCCTCGCCGCCCAGGGAGTTCTGCAGCGCCTGATAAAAGGCTGTTTTGCTACTGGTCCGGCCTTGACTTTCCTCAAATCGCTTGAAAAAGAAAAAGATAAGGAAATCGCCAGATCAGATTCTAAAAGGCCTCGAGTCAGTGTTGCTCCAACACTTGGTCTAGTGTTTTCTCTCTGGAAAGCAGTGGCAGATGGTGTGAAGCCCACGGGTGCTAGAGCCAGACTGCCTGGGTACGAATCCCAGCGCTGCCTCCTCCCAGCTGTGTGGCCTTAAACAAGCACCTGTACCTCCCTGTGCCCCCTCTCCCAGCCTGAAAACAGACAGAGCGGAGCCTGCACCCACCAACCCAGGCAGGGCTGCAAGGAAGAGTAAAAGCTGAATACACAGGAAGCACCGAAAAGGGCTCCAGCAACAGGCAAGCGCTCAGTGAACGCCAGCCCTTGCTGCAGGCTGCTCTCAGGTCTCATGGTGGGTGCTCAGCCAGCTTGTCATTGGTCTCCTTAGGAGAGCAGACTCCCGTCTCCTTCACTGACTCAAGCAGTCAACGTAAGGATGTTCTCTGTACCCTCTTCTACTGATAAACCCACTCCCGGTCCAGGGTCAGCTGCTTGCCAGGCCTGGGAAACAGCCCTGAGCATGCTGTTCAGAGAGCCCTGATCAAGCTTCCCTGCTCTCACGGGCCTCATGTTCTAGAGAGGAGGTGGAAAATAAGCAAATAGTTATGCCGTTCATCCGGGACAGGTGCTATGAAGAGAAGCAGAACAGGGTGAGAGGGTGAGGGCAGGGCGATTTCACAGAGGATGGGTGGGGATGAGGAGGGGTCCCCGGGCACCTCTCTGGGGATGGGCGTCCAGTTGGAAGTAAGTCTTTCCCCTTTCCTTCTTCCTTTCTTTCCTCCATTCCTTCCTGTCTGTCTTCCTTCCTCCCTCTTTCCCTCCCTCCCATCTTTTCTCTCTTTCTTGTTTCCTTTCTTCTCTCTTCTTTTCAAAATTTGTTTTTAAACTGCAGTATCACTGGTCTATAATGTTAGACGAGTTTGATGTGTACAACATTCTATTCCTACTTCTAGGTACCCGACCGTGAGCTCACCACCAAAGGTTTAGTTTCCATCCCATCACATACGCTTGAGACAGTAAATGAAACTGCAGTCAATCCCTTTTACCCGTCTTGCCCTCTCCCCACCCTCCCGCTCTGCTCACCGCTGCTCTGCCCCCGCTGTGTCTACGTGTTTACTGTTGCTTGGTTTGTTCAGTTGTTTGTTTCGCCTGCGAGTGAAGCCGAATGGTATTTGTCTTCCTCCTCTTCTTTCTTCCCTTCCTTACTTGTCCTATCTGCCTGGGAGAGTCTGGGGAGGGCCATGTCTTCCCCACCAGGACTCAGTTTCCTTATTTCTGAAGACAAGGGGCGGAGGGAGATGCAGCTCCCGCATGTGAAGTCCAGGCCCCTTGGCCCTTGTACAGTCCTAGGGTGTATGTTTACATATTTCTAGACTCTTATATCAACACCAACATGTGTTATCAGGACTTCCTGACATGTTTAGATTGTTTTCCTAAACATTCCCAAGCACACTGGACCTGTGATTAGAATTTAAGGAGTGGGTATAATCAGTAAGGAATCCCTGCTATTTGAGACACAACCCACTGGGGTCACAGGCTGTGCTGTCTTCAGCCTGGCTCACCAAGAGCCTGGACAAGTGGGTGAATCGCTGATCAGAAGCACGTCTGCTGGTGGCTACACACCAGCTTTAGGAGAGATGAAGAGAAGAGATAGGGAGAGGTGTGCAAAGATGGCTTAGTCTGAATTCTATCTATAATGGGTTGTTTCTTGGAAAAAGATCTGAAGAAAATATGGCAAAAAATACTAATATCTGTTAAATCTGAATAGCAATGTGCTTACTGTATCAGTGTGTATTATATTAATACGGGTTTATTATACAATGCATATATTATCAAATTATTTCTGATCATGATCTATAATAAAAAAGACATTGGATACATGCAGAATTCACACACACTCACACTGAGAGGCCTGTAGTAATGTTCACAAGTAACACTCATTCTAATTGTTGTTAACATCTATGATATATCTGGTAAGTTTTCATTGTATTGTATTGAATTATATTCTGCTAAGTCACTTCAGTCGTGTCTGACTCTGTGCAACCCCATAGACAGCAGCCCACCAAGCTCCCCTGTCCCTGGGATTCTCCAGGCAAGAACACTGGAGTGGGTTGCCATTTCCCTCTCCAATGCATGAATGTGAAAAGTGAAAGTGAAGTCGCTCAGTCGTGTCCGACCCTCAGCAACTCCATGGACTGCAGCCCACCAGGCTCCTCCGTCCATGGGATTTTCCAGGCAAGAGTACTGGAATGGGGTGCCACTGCCTTCTAGTCTAGTCTAATCTAGTCTATTCAAAATGCTTGCCTGCAATCTAATTGACTTCACAATCTTCTAATAGTTTAGGGGGAAACCATCATGTTATTATCTGCCCTTTTCTGAGTTTTTGAAATATTTTATCCCCCAAATTATATTAGTCACCATCACATAACTCCGATTATCGCTAAACATTTAGCATATGTATTTCACTGAAATATCAAAATCACCATGAGTTGGGCAGTTGCATAGCATCACTGTCAAATTCCTACAAAACTTTAATACACAGGGCACAGCACAGCTCTGGGCACACATGGTCAGTAGATGTGAGTGATTTTTTTTTCCTTGACCCAGATGCAGGCAGGGGCCCCTGGATGCCTTCAAGATGCTTCACTGAATCTGCAGGGGCTATTCTTGATCTATTCTTGTTCCAGTACCACCGAGGAACCCTTGAACCACAGGACTCAGTGTGGTGCTTAGTAAGTGCTGGACAAAATGAATAGTGAAGACCCTGACCTTCGGAGAGATAACACAGGAGAAGCTGCAAGTCCAAAGTCAAACCTCCTAGATTCAAGTCTCTAAAGCTGGAAAGACCTGGACTTGGATGCCAGCTTTGCTAGGTACTAGATGTGCATCGTGGGCAAGCTCCTGGACCTCTCTGCCTTTGTTTTCTTCTCTGTGCAATGGGCACAACAGCATTACCTTCTTAATTAAACTGTCCTGAGGTTGAACATGCACACTGTTAGCCTGATGCCTACTGCTGGATGCATGCAGACTCAACCCTGGGCCCAGCTCGGCTGGCTCAGAGGAGCCCACGTTTTACAGTAAGACCTGATCCGTGCTGGTCTCCCTGGCTGTGGGTCCAGACCCTTGGAACTCCCCCTCTGAATCACTGCTGGAGAATGACTGACCTTGTCCTGGTGCTGCGGAAATTCCACAAAGAGGCCACTTTTAGGAGCAGCACGCCATTAAGCCCCAGGCCTTACTAGAAGCACCTCGAGCAACCTGAACAGTTTCACAGCTAGAATGCTGAAGGGAAGGGCCAGTTTCTGCTGTCACCAGACTGCAATTCATTTCACATTCTAACAGGACCTGAGTCGCTTAGGTGAGCTGGGGCATGACAGTGTCCACGGTCACCAGTCTGGAGAGACGGCTGGAGTGTGGACCTGGGATCCAGGGGGCGCGTGTGATGCGAAGGGGCCTGATTTCAGCAAGACCCAGGTCTTTTCCTGCTTGGCACGGACAGAAGCACAGATGCCGTTGCTGGTTTAATTAAAGAGGCAGCGGGAGGGAGTGGGGCCACCACGTGACTGCCAAGCCGGGGACCAGTAGCACAAGCTGTAATTATAGGCAGGACCTTCCTCAGAGGCGGGTTTGCTGGGCACGGGCTCATTAAGGGCCATCAGGGATTGGCACATCTGAACTGTGTGGTTTTAAAGGGCTGCCCTGAATATGCCCCACAGAACAGTTAGAGGAGCCCTGGGGAACATTTAGAGACTGCAGAGGGGTCCAGAGTCACCTTGCATGCTGGTGGCTTAGGGAACTGGATGGGGGGTTCAGACCTGGCTCTGTGTGCGGCCTCAGAAGATTCATTGCCCATCGGTGTCCCCAGCTCCACAAAGCCCCAGCAGGGAGCCCAGGAGCCCCTGGTTCTCCCCTCCTTGAAGTTATGCAAAATGGTTGTGATGTTGTAAGCTGGAGGAGAGGGAGACCCAGAGCAGCATCTCCAAAGGCAAGCAGGTGCACGCTGAAAGGAGGAGTGAATGGACAAACGTCCCCAGAATTGTCTAGAGCTCCAAGGTACCTGGAGACATAAATCCTCCTTCATTTAATGGGCATACATTAGAGACCTACTGTGGCCAGCAGCTGAGAGGTTTGAAATGAACAGGACACAGACTTTCCCACAGAACAGCCTGGTAAAGTCGAAGAGGTAACTTGTCAATGAATGAAGCGGTCGTGGAAATTGTCAAGGGCTGGTGTCCAGCGAAGATGGGGATGAAGCAAAAAGAGGGTGGGACTGGGAAGCACACGACCGCTTCCTCACTCCCTCCTCAGCCTACCCTCACCACTCAGGCCTTCCCCTCACCCCCTGAGACAGCCCTTACCATGGGCCCCCGGGACCTACATCTTGTCAGGTCCAGGGGTCAGATCTCTGCCCTCATCTCACACCACTTCCAGTGACGTTCTACCCTTGACCTCAGCTTCCTTTCAAAACACGTTTCTTTCTTGGCTTTCTGTGATATCAAGATTTCTTGGTTTTCTTCCAGATCTATATCTCTATGGCTCTGAACTCACTTCTGAACTCCCAGCTCACCCACCCAACTGCCGATCCTACACATATCCCCAGTCTGGGCTTGTCTCCCCTCTACCGTGTCTTTAAGGCGAAAGTGAAGTCGCTCAGTCGTGTCGACTCTTTGCGACCCCATGGACTGTAGCCTACCAGGCTCCTCCATCCGTGGGATTCTCCAGGCAAGAGTACTGGAGTGGGTTGCCATTTCCTTCTCCAGGAGATCTTCCCAACCCAGGGATCGAACCCAGGTCTCCTGCATTGCAGGCAGATGCTTTACCATCTGAGCCACCAGGGAAGACTCATTAACCCTAACTTAATGCACCAGCTTGCCCCCTGGACCTCGCAGTGGACCTCAGTCTCGTCTCTCAGTCCTTTGTTATCTTTCCACAGTCGGTTTTCCAGAGAGCTGCCAGAATGCTCTTCAAATTCACTGATCAGGAGTATCACTTTCTAGCTTAGACTTTCTGATGACGGCCCCCTGTGAGTAGAATCAAGTCACTGTTCAGATGGCCTAACAGATCTGCTTTCCTCTCTTACTGCCTCCTCCATCACCCACTGGGTTTAACAGCATCTGGCCTTCTCATCCCCCAAAGCAGCCCTGCCCCGGGGTCTTTGCACCAGCTCCTCGGTGCACAGTCTTTGCTATGGCTCCACTCACGGCAGGCTCTTCTCACCACACAGGACCAGAAGTCCCCTCCCCGACCTCCCTGCAAAGTGCTTTCCCCCATTGCTTCCTTTCCTCTCCTGTTACTGTTACAGCTTTCTTCAGAGCACATTCCATGATCTGAAACTCCTATTTCCTTTGTTTACACACCACTGCCACTGTCCTTTCCCCGGAACATAAACTCTATGAGCCAGGAGCCTGATCTCTTTGGTGGGGGGTGGGGGCGGGGGGTTACAACGCTCCCCAGAGCCACGAGGTAAGCCCTCAGAGAGTTTGGATGACCCCTCCTGCCCTGACTACTGGGTGTGGAAGTGACCAGACCAAAGGCTGACTTCACCTTCCAGCAGGCCTCTTGCCAGGCCCCGTCATAATTGTAGGGCCCATGATAAAATGTTCCTTTCAATTTTTTTTAAAATCAGAAGAAAAAATAAATAATAATAATGAACATATACTAATGAATGCAGGGACTTCCCTGGCAGTCCGTGGGTTAAGACTTCACCTTCTACTGCAGCGGGTACATGTTCATCCCTGGCCGGGGAGCTCGGATCCCATGCAACCCAGGGCCAAAAATCCAAAACATAAGACAGAAGCAATATTGCTACACATTCAATAAAGACTTAAAAAATGGTCTGCATCAGAAAATCTTTAGAAAAATAATAATAATGAATCCAGCCTGGCTTACATTCATCTTTTACTAGCACAGTCAGAAAATATTTTTGCTGTTTTGGGGGAATGAGTCAAACCCGTTGATCCCCGGTTTTCTCTTTACAGAGCACAGGGGATACTGAGACTAGGGACACGGGTGAGTGACGATGCTGAGGGTCAGGTGGTTACAGCACCAGCGTGGAGGGGTCTCGGTACAGCTCCCACGGTTGGGTGCTGTCACCTTTGCCTAGAAGTCCCTTAAAAATAGGACTAAAACTACCCTGCTGCTGCTGCTGCTAAGTCGCTTCAGTCATGTTCGCCTCTGTGCAACCCCAGAGACGGCAGCCCACCAGGCTCCCTCGTCCCTGGGACTCTCCAGGCAAGAACACTGGAGTGGGTTCCCATTTGCTTCTCCAATGCATGAAAGTGAAAAATGAAAATGAAGCCGCTCAGTCGTGTCCGACCCTCAGCGACCTCATGGACTGCAGCCCACCAGGCTCCTCCATCCATGGGGTTTTCCAGGCAAGAGTACTGGAGTGGGGTGCCATTGCCTTCTCTATGACCCAGTAATCCTACTACTGGGCATATATTGAGAAAACCATAATTCAGAAAGACACACCTAACACACTATTAATAGCAGCACTATTGACAATAGCAGGGCATGGAAGGCACCTAGACATCCATTGACAGATGAATGGATAAAAAGATTGTGGCATATATACACAATGGAATATTACTCAGCCATAAAAAGGAATGACATTGAGCCAACTGAACTGAGGTGGATGAACTTAGAGCCTGTGAACTTAGAGTGAAGTAAGTCAGAAAGAGAAAACCATACAGTAACGCATACATACGGACTCTAAGAAAAGGTACTGATGGACCTATCTGCGGGGCAAGAGCAGAGATGCAGAGGTAGAGATGCAGGTGTAGACACATGGACACAGCGAGGAAAAGAGAGGGTGGGGCGAACTGAGAGAGCAGCACAGTGGTGGCTTAGCCACTAAGTCATGTCCGACTCTTGCGACCCCATGGACTGTAGCCTGCCAGTGTCCCCTGTCCATGGGATTCTCCAGGCAAGGCTACTGGATAGGGTTGCCGTTTCCTTCTCCAGAGTAGCACAGAAATATATGCGCTACCATATATCTAGCTAGTGGGCAGTTGCTGTACAGCACAGGGAGCTTAGCTCGGTGCTCTGATGACCTAGAGGGGTGGGAGGGAGGCTCAGGAAAGGGGATATACATACACACACACACACACACAAACAGCTGATTCATGTTGTTGCATGGCAGAAAGCAACACAACATTGTAAAGCAATTATCCTCCAATTAAAAATAAATTTTAAAAGAAGAAAAAAAAAAAAAAACACAGACGTTCTCACTTAACTACAGGATTGGTTGCCCTGTGCCTATTCAAAGACTAAAGAGATGCTAGCTCTCAGACTGGTTCAGCTGCCTGCCTGGCATGGCTAAAGCAAGGAATCCCAACCTGCTTTTTTGATTCTGGGTCCTGGCTTTCCAGAGGGCCCCAGGATGCCTAGGCTCTGCACCCTCGCATCTCTTCACCCCAAAGGGCCGGAGATTCGGCGCGGCAGTCCCCCTTTCTCTCCACAGGAAATCCATGTGCTCCCTGAGACTCTGGCACGCCCCTCTGCTGTAATCTGTCACCAAAGGCTTGGTTTCCCGGGCTGGGGCTCATGCCAGCTCCTGGGGCTGCCAGGTGCCACTTTCCAACTTTCAGATGGGCTGCCCTCCCCCTCCCCGCTCCCTGCAGGGCCCCCACCCCACCTGCTCCTGGACGAGGCCAACTCCCGGCCAAGCTCAGGGGCAACGCGGCGGGGGCCGATTGCGGTTTTTTTTCTCGCCTTCCTTGGAGATGCTCGTGCTTGGAGGGGAAGGCAGAGCATTGCCTCTTGGAACAAATCTGCTTTTGATCATGCAAATTAATGCCCGGTTAATGTAGGCAGACTGTCAATTTCACCAGTTAGAGAGAGAGAGAGAAAAGAGGGAAAAATCCCCACCACGGCGACTGATGAAGAATTTCAACAGAAAGCTGCTACTTCAGAAAATAAGATCGTTCTCTGTGAACAGAGCCATCCCAGGCATCTCAGGGAGTGCCGATGCACCACAGGTACGTGGTTAACTCTGCTGGTGTCATTAAGGCTCCTCGGGTGGGCCATAGGCGGCCTGGGTTGCTGGGGGCTGAGGGTCTTCACGTGGACTCGCTGGAAGCCCTACCTACCCTCTTTGGGCTGAGGGAATTTATTGGGTCTCTGCTGCTGTGACAGACGGGTGAGTCTGGGGGCTCACTTGGGGTGGGAGGGATGTCTACCTACCTCTCTCTCCCTGGGAAGCTGGATGGTGTGTGTTTGGGGTTGGGCTCTGGATGGCACTGATGCAAGGGTGGAATGAGAGGCAAGCATGTGTATGTATCTGCCACAATCTGGAAAACTGGCGCAGGTCAGGCGAGGTGGTCCAGTGATCATCCCTCTTTGTATTCCTGCCTCCTCGGGATAATTCTGTGGACTGGGGACAATAGCCTTGATGTTGATTGTCATAGCACAGCTAAAGAATCACGGGAAAAGCTAATATTTATTGAGCACATGCTACTTATTGCCTGTATTTTTTTCTTTCAACATCTTTATGGGGATATATACTGATAATCTCCCAATTTTTCAGATAGGGAAACTGAGGCTCAGGCTCTGTGAGCTCAAATTCTCCTGATTACAATCCGTGGAAACCCAGGACACTCTCCAGCTCTGTTGACAGACAGCTTGGGGGACGGGGTACTGGCCAGTTCCATCATCACTGGGTCATTTCTGTTTTTGGTGCTACTGTGGGTCCAATGACCCCTTCTTCCCCAACTGCACAGAGGTCCTGCAGTAGGTGTCTGTCTCTCCAAAGAGTGTGTATCAAACTGCCTTTTAATGATTTATTTTTGCTCATTTTCTATTTTGTTCCTTGACTGTGAGCGCCTCGAGGGCAGGAATTTAATTTGTATTTATGTCCCAAACACCTAGCACAGTGCTGGGGGCAGAGTAAGTGACCTTGTTAAGTGTTGCGTGACTAATTGAACAGGTCTCTGTGCTGGGAAAACATGCTTGAGACTGTTCTAGTGAATCTGTCCTGCTTCTCAGCACAGACAGGGTGGGAGAGGCAGGGCTGATACGGACGGAGGGAGAAGGAATTGCTGGGATGAAGCTCCTTGGGGATATGCCACCCGGGGCTTCTCCTTGACTTACGACAGTTGGACTCAAGTGCTACAGAGCCCCCCAGGGAGACATGGAGAAACCCACAGCCCAGTCCTGAATGCAGGTCACGAGCAGGCTGAGACAAAGCAGGGTGACCTGGAGGGCAAGCGGGCACAGGGTTGTTGGAAATAAAAGAGGAACTTCAACACCACTCTCAGGGCAGCTGGTAGCGTGGTTCCCACTTGGGTGTCCACGCTGGTCCATGGCAGCTCTGTGTCGGGCAGGACTCTGAGACTCCTCTGGGCTATGGTCTGTCTGTAGGGTGCAGATGGTGCCGGTGCATTTCCACGCCCCAGTTTCCTAGAGTTGAATACAGAAAGCACCCCAACTGGAGCCAGAGGACCTGCAGTGGGGACTCGGCTTTGCAAGTGACTAGTTAGGGGACCCGTTGTACGTGCATGTTTAGTCGCTCAGTGGTGTCTGACTCTTTGTGACCCCATGGACTTTAGCTCACCAAGCTCCTCTGTCCATGGGATCTCCAGGCAAGAACACTGGACTGGGTTGCCATTTTCCCCACCAAGGGATCTTCCCGACCCAGGGATTGAACCCAGGTCTTCTGCACTGCAGGTGGACTCTTTACCATCTGAGCCACCAGGGACGCCCCTAGGTGACCTGAGGACAACATCAATGCTCTCAAAACATGTTTCTTCCTCAGTACAATGGTGTTAAATGTTGCTTCATGAGTATGGCCCTCATTAGCAGTATGGCTGAGATAAAGGAAGAGCGCAGGAGGAATTGCAAAGCCCTTTGCATTGAGTGGCCCTGATTCTCCCTGAGTTCCTGTCCGTGTGAGCACCCAGCACGTGGTCATTGGTGGATAGCAAGCTCATGAAGGGAAGGCTGGCTTTTCCCAGAAGGCTGGGATAGAAATAGAGTGCCTTTGGAGTTGGACAGACTTGGATTTGAATTCTGATTTCTCTCTGAACTGGTTTCTCACTGAAAGATTAGTGATAATAATCCCTGATCCATAAGGTTGGTTGGGGATGAATTATTGGTTTTGGTCAACCCAATATTTCCTTGAAGTCTCCTAAGTCAGATCCATAATTTTATTCTTTCAAACTAATAAAGATTCATCGAGCACTTACTGTGTATCAGTCACTTTTATAGACACCAGAAATAGAGCAGAAAGCAAAACAGATAAAGTCTCTGAGCTCAGGGTGAGTTACATGTGCTCACACTCTAGTGGAGGAAGAAATATGATGATAGACAAATAGATGACATTCAGGGGTACAAGTGCTGAGGATGGAGAGCAGGATAAGGGAGAGAGAGAATGCTGGGGTGTGGTGCCCTCTCCACCAGAGTGGTCCAGCAAGTTCTTTCTGAAGAAACAGGCCCTGAAGGAGGTGAGTTACCTGGAGAACATCCTAGATGGTCTAGCGGTTAAGAACCCACCTTCGAGGGTTCGATCCTGGGTCAGGAACTTAAGGTCCCACTTGCCACAGACTACTAAGCCAATGAGCCACAACTAGAGAAGCCTGCACCCGCCAAAAAGAACCACACAGCCAAAGAACGTTCTAGAACAGGGCAGCACAGCCAAAGAACATTCTAGAAGAGGGAACGGAAAGTGCCGAGATCCTGAGGTGGGAGTGTGCTCAGCAGATCTGAGGACTGCCACAGGGACCAGCTGGGCTGAAGCACAGTGAGCAAGAGCGGAGCGGCAGGAGATGAGGTCAAAGACCGTATCAGATAGTGGTTGTGATGGACTGGGGCTTTTCCCCTGTGTGAGCTGAGGCCACTGGAGGACTTTGAGGAGTGAAGGGCTCTGACTTATCCTGTGAAGGGATTACTCCAGCCATGGTGGTTCTTATACCTCATAAGAGGCAAAACCAGAAGCTGGACAATGGTTGTGGGCCATTATAAAAATCCTGGAGAAAGATGATGGCATGCGTCAGGGTGAAGGCAGAAGCGATGGGGAGAGAGGGCTGGAAATGTTCTGAAGATAGAGCCACACAGACATGCTGATGGGAAGCTGTGAGCAAGAAAGAGAGGTTTGGAGCCTCCGCCTGCAAAAGCAGGAGTTGTTGTTTATTACAACTGTGAAGACAGTGGAGGACAACCTGGTTGGGGATGGGGGAGGACATCAGTGGAATCAGCAGTTCTTTTGGCTGTGTTAAGAGTGAAAAGCGATGAGACCTCTAAGTGAGGATGCCAAGTAGACCCTGGGCTAAGCCAGTCTAGGGTTCAAGGGAAAAGCCCGGGTGGGAGATAAAGAGTCGAGCTGGAGGTACAGGTCAGTCCAGGAGATGCAAGCATGTACACGTGATGGCTCTGCAAGTGTGCATTTGGCTCCAAGCCTGACTGTTACCGCATCCTTCTTCCTCCCAATTTTCCAGTCAGCCCCTGGGTGAGTTCCCAGGGGGACACAGTCTCCCGAGACCCTGCCAATGGCTGCACTAGTGCCTGTTCACAGGAGGACAAACACAGAAGGGAAGTAAGGCGGAGACAGCCTAACCAGAACAAAGGCGCTAAGGGAGCACTGGCTGGGATGGGGTTTGGATGCAAGCAGAGACCGGAACAGACCGGGTGCTACTCCACCCTGACCTCCCGGCCAGTTCTCTGATCTGGAGCCTGGCCCCCTACCCGCCTCCTGATGTAGGCAGAGAGTTCTCATCATCAGACACCATCTTTCTTTGCAAGTGGACCAAGGAAACAGCTCCTTGAAAGCCTCTAAGGGAAACTCAATGAGAGGAATGGAAACACATTGCTGGGGAGGCTTCCCAGTCCTCTGGATCCGGCCCCCTGCCATGGGGGCTCTGAGAGTCAGGGCAGAGCTGGCAAAATCCCAAGGTGCTGCCAGGAGAGGAAAGACTAAGGCAGCTGCAGACCATCCGCTTTCACTGGGCTGTCATCACCCCCCAAAAATAAAGCTGAGCTGCCCTATGGTCAACCGCCAGCACCAAGTCCATCAACTGGGGATCAACGTGTCCACCCTGCTATATTTAAAATGGACAGCCAACAAGGACCCACGGTAGAGCACAGGGAACTCTGCTCAATGTCCCATGGCAGCCAGGATGGGAGGGCAGTTTCAGGGAGAATGGATATATGTGTATACGTATGACTGAGTCCCTTCGCTGTCCACCTGAAACTCTCACAACACTGTTAATCTGTTATTCTCCAATATAAAATAAAAAGCTTACAAATTAATAAAGAAAAGCTCTCCTCCCCAAGTTCCAGTGGATGGATGGCTTTTCCACCAGGAGTTGGGGGTGTCTAGGAATTTGCTGCCGGGGCCTGCTTCCCCCCACCTGTCTAGGATGCTCCCTCAGCTCCCAGAAATGTAGTTCTTCCCCTTTCTCTAAGGTTGGAGATGGGCTAGTATGCATTTTCAGTGCATGGTCCAAAGACTTAGAGCTTTGAGGACAGAATATCTTCTGCACAAAGCTTTCCGTGTCCTCCCCTGCCGGGTCGTGTGAAAGGAGGAACTGCACAGAAGGGAATCCAGGGCCGATGTGCCTGTCTTTCCAACCTGCCCGTGCTGTAGGGCACTGCCTCCCACATGGAGTATGTAGAGCGTGCAGCAAGAAAGGACACTCATTTCTTTTCATGCTTTAACATGTTCTGTTTTTGTGAATCTCTTATAACAATTAGTATAGGACTAGGCATGTATATTATTTATACTCGAATGCCTAAGCTTACTACTTTTTAACTGATGACAGACTTGACCAAACGTAATTTGAAGAGCCACTGCTTTAAAGAAAAGCCCAGGGCTAGTGGTGGAGAGCGGCCTTGTTTCAGCGTTTCGTCAGTGAAACCGTCAGTCCGATTGATAACCAAGTTGCAGACCCTTGAAATAAAGGGCTGAGTCATAGATGGGTGCTTGGCAGAAAAACATAGAGATGGGTCAGAGGCAAAATTCCTTCTCCACGGCTGTGAGTCAACCGATGGAAGCTGATGGTGACTAAGCTTTGCTGTTTGCCACCTCCCAATACACACACACACACACACACACAGCTCTCTGTTTTTACACACATACATGGTATTGTTGTTCAGTCACTAAGTTGTGTCCGACGGCAACCCCATGGACTGCAGCACGCTAGGCTCCATGGGGTTCTCCAGACAAGAATCCTAGAGTAGGTAGCCATTTCCTTCTCCAGGGGATCTTCTTGGACCAGGGATCGAACCCATATCGCCTGCATTGGCAGGTGGATTCTTTACCGCTGAGCCACCAGAGAAGCCCATACATACCTGTACAGGCACACATATGTGCATATATGTCATAGATAGTGTGTACACATGTATGTTAGCAATGTTCATAATACTAACTTCATAGTATTATGAAAATTCTTTTTCACACTGATGCACCTCCTGAGATAGTCCATGTTAATTGTTTGTATTCTTTCATATAGAAATATATACAATTATACACACATATTTACAGATATACACTGTTTTTTTAAATATATGAATACTACCTTAATTTCACACTCCTCTGGGTTCTGACTTTTGCTTTCCATTCAACAACATATCACAGGCATCCTCAAGACGGGAGAGATGGACCTGGTGCATTCTTTTTACCATCTGCATTATATATATCCAATAATCCGTGTGTATCTTTATTCAGTTACCATTTCCCTGTTCATGGATATTTGAGTTGCTTCCAATGTTTTACTATAACAATTAATGCTGTGATTAATACCTTTATATATTAATATATCTCATCTCAAAATGGTAGTTTGCATTTTTTTTTTCTTTTGCTCTAAGACAGATTCCCCTTCAGGAGGTAGATGATCCAAGGGAATAGAATAATCCAAAGGATGAGAGATCCCATTCGGTTGTGTTAATGATCCTTATTTGCTGTTATTAATTCCAATGACACTGCCTTATAGTCAATAGAGTCAAACTGAGCCAACATTGTCTGTCCTCTGTGTGTGTCATGAGCTGGGACCACCATCCCAGGTTGACAACCTAGAGGGCCATCAGGAGCAGCTGGACAGGGGAGAGGGGGGTGGGCCAGGGGCCAGTGTGCCTGACCCCTTCCCAGGCGTGGCCACATCCTAGTGAGGAGTGATGGCTTCTCTGGTCTGAGCAGGAAGCATATGCTCAGGCAGATAAATGACCCCACGAGTCCCTCACACTCTGCTGTGTCTCCAACAAGCCACCACAAGGCTCGCATTCGGGCTTCCCTGCCAGACTCCCTTCTTCCACCCGCCTCTCCTTCTCCTAGGCTCCGTGGGATAAGCATCCTTCGTGGGTACAAGGGATACGCACAGCCTGGAACCCTGAAGCTACAGAGCTCTTGAGTCACCCTTGCTGACGGTTTCCCACTGTGATCATTCACTCACAGATGTCGTTTCTGGATGTGTCCTTGTCTGTGTTGCTCACAACACAGCAGGGGTCTTATTTCTGAACCCACCCCCACTACCATCTCCTAAATTCCTTACAGAGCTTTCGTACGTGTAGTTTTTCATTGAATGTCTTGAAAATAACAAGCAAGCAAGTCCATGACTCTTGACCAAGGTCTTGCTTAGGTCCAGAGTCACTGGGCCACTCCAAGCCCCCCCCCACCCCGGCCTACCTTCACAGCCTTCGCTCTGTTGATGAGTCCGTCGTCCTGAGAACTTCCGATGAGCAGATCCACCTTGACCGTGGGGCCCTCTGCAGCACTCGGGCTGGGGCCTCTCGGAGGTACTGGCCGTCGACCACCGGACCCCAGTAGTGGAAAGGACCACTCACAGCCAGCAGCTGCATCAGGTGCAAAGGGGTGTCATGGTTTATATAGACTTCATCCTCAAAAACTGATACTGAAATAGCCAGTTGTATTGCTTCACCGGGGGCTTCCCAGGTGGCTCAGTGGTAAAGAATCCTGCCTGCCAATGCAGGAGATGCAAGAGATGAGGGTTCAATGCCTGGGTAGAGAAGATCCCCTGGAGGAGGAAATAGCAACCCACTCCAGTATTCTTGCCTGGAAAATCCCATGGACAGAGGAGCCTGGTGGGCTATAGTCCAGAGGGTCACAAAGAGTCAGACACAACTGAGCCACTGAGCACAACACAGTTGCTTCGCTTAATCAAGTCTTAACCATAATGAGCACCAATGCTGGCTATTCACCCAAAGCCCTCCTGGGAAATAAGGGTAACGTGGCCAGAACAGCAAGCAGGCAGGACACCAGGCCACAGTGCCGGGGTCAGGATGGCGAGTCTTACTTGGAGCAGTGACTAGTCCCTAGGGGAGCATCCCAGAACCTCCCACCAAGGTGACAAGAGATCCTCTGGGAGGAAGGGTAAGCCTGAGCCTGTAAGAGATATTGATCATGGTGGTGGAAAGGCAGGACATGACAGGGGAAATTCATCAGCTTTAGTCACGACCTGATTAGCCCATATTTAGAGGAGCTGAGGATAAGACCTGTTTCAGGTCCATGAGTCCAGGTCCGCTGCAGAAGGGATTAAAGCCTCAGCTCAGATGACAAGTTATTCTTTCTAGAGTCCTCTTTGTCAATATCAGGACCAGGCAGGGAGCCTGGGGGCTGTGAGCACCATCTTTATAAGTTGGAGAAGAAGCACACAGCTGCCAGGTCTAAGGGGCATGGTGGCCCCGCTGCACTGCAGCCCTGCCCACAGTACTCAGTACTTGTTACTGTGACCTGACTGGGTGACACCACGATCCCAGCAGACCCTTTACAGGTGTCACTTCATCTTCTTCTCCTACTCTTAAGAGTCCCATTATTAACCCCACGCTGCGTGCATGCTCGTGTCTGAGTCTTTGGGACCCCATGGACTGTAGCCCACCAGGCTCTTCTGTCTATGGAATTCCCCAGGCAAGAAACTGGAGTGGGTTGCCATTTCCTCCTCCAGGGGAATCTTCCCAACGCAGGGATCAAACCCAGCTCTCCTGGGTCTCCTGCATTGGCAGGTGGATTCTTTACCACTGAGTCACCTGGAAAACCCTATTATCCCCATAGTAGAGACAAAATCTGATGCTCAGAGACCAGTCGATCCTCAGGACCCGAATTTGGTCCATGATGTACTGCAGCCCAGGCACAGCTCGGGGAGGGGGTGGGGCAGTCAGGGAATATGCCTTCGGCCTCAGCTGGTCACCAGCCTACTGCGTGTCCTTGGGTGGATCCTGTCTCCTTTCTGGCCTGGTTTCCATTTGTATAAGATCCCTCCCTCCCCAACTCTCACACGAGTGCCTACCTTGGTCTGGGCATCATTGAGGATGCTGGCCGGCTCCTGGCGGAGGCAGGACACCATTTCTTGGATGGACGAGCTGGGGCAGCCAACCTCCTTTGCCAAAGCAGCTGCCTGTTGCTGAGCCCTCTCTGGCCTGATGACTGCAGCAGGGGAAAGTGCGGAGCCACCCTGGAAGAGAGAGCAGACTCAGGGCCCGAAGTCTAGATCATCTCTCATACCCTGCTCAGCTCAGAGGCCCCAGGGCTGCGTCAGGGCTCTGTGTCCTTCTTCCAGGTGTGGGAGTTCCAGAACCCTTCCCCCGAGTGCCCACAGGCGTCTGGGAGGTCAGCGCTGATCAATGTCACATCAGCATGCTGTGTGGTCTTGAATGAGTCTCTCTGGGCCTCAGGTTTCTCACCTGTGAAGTGAGGGCAGTAGACAGAGTGCTCTTCAGTCCTGACTATGAACTAAGGTTGTACGTGTGTGTGTGTGTGTGTGAGTCATGCAGTCCAGTTCTTTGGATCCCATGGACTGTAGCCCACCAGCTCCTCTGTTCATGAAATTCTCCAGGGGATCTTCCCAACCCAGGAATGGAAGCCGGGTCTCCTGCATTGCAGGCAGATTCTTTACCATCTGAGTCACCAGGGAGGCCAGAACTAAGGTTGCATATTGAGACAAAGAGTTGATGGTGGTTGAGCAGGGACAAAAATCAGAACTGTCCTCTGAGAAGAGGACTCCACAAAAGGTGGGTACATCCCACCAACGCCTCCTGAGGATTTCTTAAATAGCAAGCTTTCCTGGCTCAGTTAAGATAGAGTCAGACTTTAAAATAGATGCCCACCTAGAAGGTGATGGAAACACAGTCATTGTGCAAGTAAATTGTATTGGCAGTCATTGTTTAAGTCTCCCTAAAATCTTTAGTCTCTGGGAGCATTTTCTAAGAAGTCAGGTGTTGGTTGCTAGGTCCTGGGCAGTGAGTCTCTGAGCCTGAACAGTTGGTGGGACTGGATCTTCCACCCGGGGTAGAAGAGTTTAGCTGAGCAGGGTAGGATCCTGGGGCCTGTCCTCTGTGGGTCAACCCCTCCCTCCAGCTCAGACATAGGCTGGGGCCCACCACGGAATCCAAGACAGCCAGGGCAGGACTGCTGGCATCACTACCATTATCACAATGCTGTCTCTAACAGTAACAGAACGGCCATTGACTGGGAACTTCAATTAACTTGAGTTAATCTTGTTTTATCTCATTGGGTCCTCACAATAGCTGTGTACCTTAGTAGCTGTTACTGTCTCCATTTGATAAACACAGAAATAAAGAAACAGGGAAATGAGCAACTTAGCCAAGCACAAAAATCTTATCAGAGGTGGAAACAGCCTGTGGCTTCAGACAGTCAGGCTTCAGAGCGTACTGTGCTCAGGACCCCAGGAAGAAAGCAGAAGGGTCTAGATTGATTCCTGGGTTGGGAAGATCCTCTGGAAAAGGGAATGGCTACCCACTCCAGTATTCTTGCCTGGAGAATTCTATGGACAGAGGAGCCTGGCAGGTATAGTTCATGGGGTCACAGAGTTGGACATGACTGAGCACGCACCCACACAATTTACTTAAGCCTCACAATCATCCCACGAGGCAGGGGGAATTATCACTCGATTTTGTAGATGGGGGTGTTTAAGGCACAGAGGGGCTCTGTTGGTCTCCACTCAAAGACTTGCTCTGAGCTTCGGCATCTGTTAACCAGGGCAAGTCCTAACTCCAGGCTTAAGCAGTAATACAAGGAAAACACCAACCAACCCAGGGCCTGGAGGTCAGCAATGGTGGCAGTGAATAGGTTCATGATGGTTGAATCCTCACCATCATGAGGAGTCGAGTCCCTGGGCCCTTGGGTTTATTTCCAATGATGTAGACCACCGCATGCGCTCAGTCTTAAGGGAAAACACACACACACTAACACACACTCAAGATATTCAAGGTCAAAGCCCCATGTTCTAAATTACACACTGAGCTGACAGACTGCAGGAGGCCGAGGCGGGCTGGCGTGACCCACGGGTAGGCTGTGGGGAGACACGGGTTTCAGGAGGGGGCCCTCTAATGTGTTCTACATTTTCTACAGATATAAAAAGCCAGAGTCCCTGATACGGTGAGGAAGTGGTTAACAGCGTGGGTTACACTAATATTGCAAGATGCCTCAGAGAACGTTTTTCTCTGCAAGGACTTTGTCTTAATCGATCTTTCTGAAGGAAACCATGTTCTTCATGGAAAATCGGTGGTTAAACAAGCCAACGGCCGGCTCAGCCCTCACTTTGAAGCACTTGGTTGAAGACAAAGAACTGGGGGTGGGAGGAGGGGCGGTACACAGAGCTGTGCAGAGAGAGGGGGCTTCAGGGGCAGAAGAGCCAGGTTCAAACCCCAACCCTGCTGCTTACTGATGAAGTGACCTTGGGCCAGTGAGTGGCCCCTGTGGCCTCAGTTTCCTCATCTGTAAATGCAGACAATGAAGTGACCTCGCAGGTCACTATGAGGATGCCCAGAGGAGGGGGCAGCGTCCTCCCCACGGAAGGCAGAGAGGCCTCGCTGCTGTGGGCACCACAGGGCTCCACAGACCTGGGACTGGCAGTGGGGTCTCTCCAGCCCACCTTGTCACACCAGCCAGCCATCCGCAGCTCTGGGCCTGGACTTTATCTAAATCTTACCTAGCTATCGAGTGGCAATGAGTTTCCGCTTGTTTTTCTTTTCTTTTTTTTAACTTTAAAAATAGCACAGGGCAAAAACCACAAGTGCTGACCACTGCTTCTTCGTTCTGGAGCCTCCAAACATGGGAAGTTATCTTGATCTCAGTCAGCCACAATGGTCGCTTCAGAGTCAGGACCTGCCCTCGAGTAAGCGCGGGCACAGACCACACGGTCAGACGGAGAGGCACCTCACGGTAGAGTCACACACACTTACCGAAACACACTCTCACACAGAGACACAGACAGAAAGACACACGCAGACCCACTCAGAAACACACAGGCACTCAGCCACACGCACAGACAGACTCTTGACTGGGACACCTCAGTGAACCCCTCACAGGCCTTCCCCAGAAAGCAACAAGGAGGGGTAGTTTCTGTGACAAACGTGCCATCCCAGGAGGGCCTGGGGGCCCTTCCTTTCCTTGGGGAGTGAGGAGGGGGGCTCGGGTGGCAGGTGAGCCCTCCAGGAGGTGCAGGCTCCTCTCACCGCCTCCCTCACCCTTCTTCGCCCACCCCCCGCTGGGCATTTCTCATCCGTGAAGTCGGGTGCGGGGGCGGGGATGGTGGTGGTGATCACTCGTGAAGAGAGAGAGGGTGAGTGGGAAGCTAGGTGCCCGCTGGGGCCACAGTGTGGAATCAAGGAGTTAATTCATGCTGAGCCCTTGTGAAGGTGCCCTACAGGGAGACATAACAAGGATGGTGGCAATTCTCATTTAAACAGCACTCACTATGTGTCACACACTCCAGGATGCTGCGCTCATAAAGGTTGATTTACCCTCAAAGAGCAACCCTGCAAGGTCGAGGGGAGGGGAGTCAGCGGGGACTGGGTTATCTGAGCCTTACAGGTGATGAAACTCGGGGCGAGATCAAGCCACTTGCCCTGTGGCTGGAGAGGGACAGCACCGGGATTCCAACCTAGACGGCTGGCTCCTGAGCAACCTGCTCTAACCTTGTGCATCCTCAGTCTTATGCCTCTGGTCATCGGTCCCTTTCCACCTCTGTATGAATCTGAGGTCAAAGCAAAGTGGAAAGGCATGGCTCTGGGGTTTGGGCCCACCAGGGTTTTGACCTCAGCTCTGCCTGTGGCCATCTTGCCAATTCCCTTTGTCTTGCTGGGTTTCCAGCTCCTGATCTGAAAAATGGGGCTCTTTTCATGAACATTCACAGAGCTGGTATGTGGATTAAATAAAATAATGGAAGCCAACTACCTAACATGGAATTATCATTCAGTAAAGTTAGTTGTAATGATCACGGTGGATATTGTTATCCATGTGTTTAACTCCTACACTTTGACTTATTCTCAAGTCACTTAAGCCTGCAGTTACACATCAAGTGACAGGTAGCAAGTCCCTTGTGACCTCTGTCCTGCAATTCTGCTCAAGCTCACTTCCTGCTTGTTGAAAATATGGACTGTATCCAGCAGGATACACATATTACTGGCCTCAACATGAGGCTCTCTACCATCAGGGTTAAGAGAACGAGCAGAAATTCATGTGCTTTCAAAGCTCAAAGCAGGAAGAGATTTCTGGGCATGAGAGTAGTCCAGAGGAAGCTACCCAGATGTAGGACTTGAGCAGGCTTTGATGGGAGGAAATGATTAGAGACAAGGAAAGAGGGTAGGTGGCCACTCTTGGGAGAGTGGGCAGTGATGGCAGGTGAATCCAGGAGTCTGATCACCCCAAGCAGCTAAGGGTAATGGGAGCTGGTTTCAGGAATCCCAGAATCCCCAGATTAGGACTTCAGTCAGTTCAGTCACTCAGTTGTATCTGCCTCTTTGTGACTCCACGGACTGCAGCACACCAGGCTTCCCTGTCCATCACGAATTCCCGGAGCTTGCTCAAACTCATGTCCATAGAGTCAGTGATGCCATCCAACCAGCTCATCTCTGTTGTCCCCTTCTCCTCCTGCCTTCAATCGTTCCCAGCATCAGGGTCTTTTCCAGTGAGTCAGTCCTTCCCATCAGGTGACCAAAGTATTGGAGCTTCAGCTTCGACATCAGTCCTTCCAATGAATATTCAGGACTGATTTCCTTTAGGATTGACTGGTTGGATCTTCTTGCAGTCCAAGGGACTCTCAAGAGTCTTCTCCAATACCACAGTTCAAAAGTTTAACTCAGCCTTCTTTATGGTCCAACTCTCACATCCATACATGACTACTTGAAAAACCATAGCTTTGGCTAGAAAAACCATACTTTGTTGGCAAAGTAACATCTCTGCTTTTTAATATACTGTCTAGGTTGGTCATAGCTTTAAGATTAGGACTTAGAACTCAGAAAAATAGGTACTAAATGAGTTAGCCAGCAACTGTGTAAGTGAATGGACCGATGAATCGATGGATGGAGTAAGAGAGGCATGTGCACAGAGGCAGTGAGGAACAAATGTGAGAGAGCTTTAAATTGAGCCTAAGCAAGATAGGCGATTAGAAAGCAGTAAACCCCAGGACACAGGCAGGTATCCCACAGGCAATAAGGAGTTAGTAAACACTTCTGAACAGGATGTGACAGAAAGTATTTTAGGAATATACTTGGGTCATTTATTTTTGCATCTCAGTGCTGAAAATGGTGCATAGCACTCAGTAGCCCCTCAGCAAATGAGCACCGAAGCCTCTGGAAGATGAAAAATTCTGATGGCAGAGGTGGTATTCCCTTACCACCAGAACCTAGCACAAAGCTTGGCACATAGCAGGCCTTCACTAAAGACTGGTGGGCAGAATGGAACTCAAGTGAATGGCTGGATGGTTGACTGGCCGCTGCGTGGGATGAACAGGAGAGGTCCTGTCTGAAGCAGGGATTCCAACAGAGGCTTGTGTGGGTGGAGGAGAGAGGGGTGAGGCATGAACCAGAATATCACTGCCACTGCTCTGCATCGGACCCTCTCCTGGGAACAGACCCAAACCTGAAAACTTGCACCAGAACATCACAGATTGGCTGGGTTTATTGTTACTGTTTGGTCTCTAAGTCATGTCCAGCTCTTTTGTGATGCCATAGACTATAGCCCACCAGGCTCCTCTGTTCATGGGATTTCCCAGGCAAGAACACTGGAATGGTTGCCAGTTTCTTCCCAACCCAGGGATCAAACTTGCATCTCCTGCATTGCAGGCAGATTCTTTTTATCACTGAGCCACCTGTGAAGCCCCTAGCTGGACTGGGGGACATCACTGAGGCAGACAGCTCAGAGATAACTCTGCAAGCTAAAGCAAGAGATAGACTTCAAAAAAAATATATCTTCTGTATCTGCAAGTTAATATTAATATTGCTTTTAATCTTTTCTACCCTGAGATCATCTTCTTTTCTTGATCCCTAAAAGCATGAGTCTCACTCTGATTTGTAACACTTTGATTTTGGCAAAATTTCAGTCAAAGGGATGATAATTAACACAACTTTCATGTGGAGAGCCTAGTCTTCAGGGCATCGGAGCACACTGCCTGCTTCCTCTGCTTCTTTGGAATCAGCAATTCTTGGTCTTAGTTGGTGGGAGCCCAGGGAATTTGATTGAAGGAAAAAGGGGGTATCTTAACCCTTGTTGGAGAACTAAATGGCAACCCACTCCAGAACTCTTTCCTAGAGAATTTCATGGACAGAGGAGCCTGGCAGACTACAACTGAGGGGGTGGCAAAGAGTCAGACACGACTTAGCGACTCACATACATAGCCCTTGTTAGTGTCCTTTGAATATCAGACAAAATGATGCCCTTGAAGCATCTTAACATCAACTGCAGGGATGAATTGTAGCCTAGGAGAGCTCATGAAAGACAAAGCTCTGTGAGTGCTGCTTCTTTTGTGGAGAAATGCGTGTGCAGGAATTACGCCACCTCTCCAAGCCTCAGGGACCTCCACTATAAAGCGCTGGCCTCATGGTCTTGCTGCCAGAGGCATCAAGTATGTTGCGTGGGGAACTCAGCATGGGGCCGGTACAGGGCAAGGGAACGGCCACTGGCTCCCTCTCCTGCTGTTCCTCTTAGTACTATGGGTCTTCCCAGTAGGACATGCCAGCCTTTCACTGACTAATTCTGAATTGCCGTGCCCTTTAAAACTTTGAAAACAACTTCCAGTGTGGAAAAACTGGGGGAGCAATTTGTGAATCAGGGCTGATGGCAAGAATCAGAATCTGCAGGAAAAGCAAGCAGCCAGTTCCTCTGAGGAGCAAGGAACTGAGAGGAGGCCTGGCTTCCCAGCCAGTCTGCTTCCTCCCTGCCACAGGCCCCTTGCTGGGTGCGCTTCACCCTCTCTTCCTCTTCCATCTCTCCACCTTTAAAGTATACAACTTTTAAGGGGAAGTGGAAGAAAAGGGACATTTTATAAAGCAACTTCTAAGAGCCCAGGTCATTCCTGCATATTTTCTCATGTGATCCTAGCAACAGCCCTGTATGGATTACCATCCCCACTTTACAGATGGAGAGATTGAGGCCCAGGTGGGCAAGTACTTTGTTCAAGGTCTTGGGACTGAAAGCAGCAGAACCAGGGTTATAAAGCTTGCACCGTCTCTGCTACACCGTCCTACCTACAGGCAGAGGCAAGAGCTCAGCCCATCACACTCTTGGCTTTCCACTATACTCGGGAGTGGCCGATGGGTGGTGATTTGTAAATAAAATGTTTGCAAGGTGGTCATGACAGAGAAAGGAAAGGCAGGGAGAGCCTGGCTTCATCCGCAGCAGGAGTGCCGAAAGGGAAACAGTCTCACAGGCCAGCTTGTAAAGGCCCCTCCCTTGTCGTGACCTCATTATGTCTGCAGCATGGAAAAGACACCCTGAGACCAACCAGAACCCACCCTGGGTCACTGTGATGCGCATTTACAAGTGTCCCACACTCCGTTTTATATAGAGTGTTAACTCAGACCATCTCAACACTGCAACCCATCTGATGAAGTGGGAAGAACCAATATAATTTTAAAAGGAAATACATTACTTATTTAATCACTCTTTTTGTACATTCCTTACATCATTCCAAAAAGAATTGGGATATACTCAGGAAAGAACGTCAACAAAGCTGAGTAAACTGTTTGTACAGATGAAGGAGGTTAAGAAGCCAGATTTTCTGGCCCCCAGATGCTGTGGTTTTCCCATGCTTTCATGCTGCCTTGATGGAGGGCAGGTGTCCTGTGAAGTCCACGGGCATCCTGACTCCCTCATCTCCCCATCCCCTATCACTCCACCAGGTTCTTTGGATAGTCCAACTTTATCAGTTCCCAGAGTCCCCTATTAATTCAAGATGAGGGACTGATGAGTGATTTTTTGGACTTTTTATAGTGTTTATAGAATTTTATAACATTTAATTAGAACAGATTTTAATTACATTTAAAAGAGTAATTTCTTACTAAAATATAACCTGACTCTTGTTAAGAGGAAAGCAGGCATAGCCACTGATCTGTGGACTAGTGGCAAGGTCAAAACCACATAAGAATACTTGGCAGGGGGAATAAGAGGTGGGGCAGAAGGAAGACCACTGTGGGCAGAGGGAAGAGGTCCTGACCAATGGGTGTGGTCCCCAGAACGAGCCTCAGCATCATCACATCCCAGGTTTGCCAAAATGGCAATCCTCTTCACACCTAGAAAAAGGCCAGCGTGCACCGCTCTGCAGCCATCAGTGTCACCTCGGTTGCATTGTTTAGTCGCTCAGTCGTGTATGACTCCTTGAGACCCCTTGCAGTGCTCCTCTGTCCATGGGACTTTCTAGGCAGGAATACTCAATACCATTTCCTCCTCCAGAGGATCTTTCCAACCCAGGGATTGAACCCATGTCTCCTGCACTGCAGGTGGATTTTTTGACCACTGAACCAGCAGGGAAACCCAATTTATCACCTCTGTTTAGTTAAAGGTAAAAGAGCAACTTTTGCAATTTCAAAGCAAAAATAGCACAGAAATCTACGGTAGAAAATAAAGATGAGCAAAACAAAGGAAATGTAAAGTAAATACAATTTTCTGAGTCAAGGAGTAATTATTGTTAGCCTCTCAGCATGTCTCTTCTGTGTGTGTGTGTTGGGGGAGGGGTCTATTTGTATACTTATATGTAGAGAATAGATTAGATCATACTGATTTTGGACTTGTCTTTTTCACCTCTCCGTCCGTTGTGCATATCCTTCTGTGATGGTACCTAGCCGTTTATGAGACTTTCTAACGTCAACAGCACATTGGGTATTTAGGCTGTTAGGGAGAGAGTCATGGACAGGTTAGGAGCGCCTGCAGGTCACACCTGAACACAAAGCACAGCTCTGATTGGTACTTTTTGATCTGGACTCTTCCTTCATCTTCAGGAAGGAGTATAATGATGCTGGTAGCTTCTCTAGAAGACCTCAGACAGGATAACTGACTTGCCCCAAATCATCTACTGTTACCGAGTTGGATTCAGGATGCGTTTCTTCAAAGCCATCACATCACCTGGCCCTGCTATGCCAAAGGGAGCAGGGGACCAGGCCACTGTCTGCTCTCCACCTCCCTTCTCTTGACATCTCTGGCAAACACTCCTTCCCACGTGGCTTGGTTACAAATTGCTTTTGCTACCTGTGGATGTGCTGTGTGGAGGCCTTGCCCAGATATCCGCTGGGGGCGGCCTTCCTGTTGGGGGTGCCTCCCAGGCACTTGGTCAGCCTTGGCTTTGCCCCTTTAGAACCACACTCACTCTCTGGTCATACTTGTCCTCCATGCTCTTGGAAACTTGACAAAACACCTTTTTTTCCCCATCTGTCATGACCATTACATCCAACGGCCTCTGTCATCTTCTGCCTGTCAGAAACCATTTAAACGCTTGGCACTTGAAACATACTGCTGTCCCAGGCAAAGCTTTCGCCCTTTAAAAGGGACACCCTGACTAATGGCCGAGGCAACGACCACCTTCTGATTTCAAAGGGAATGGAAAAGGCAGGCTCCTGAAGCTCCCCCTCTGTTCTCACCGAGCACTTCACAACACACACGCAGTAGGAAAGTGTCGCCTTTGAAAAATAATTTCCAGATTACAACTTGTAAAAGTGCCTAGGTGCCTGGATGTTTCTGTCCAGCCATTGTCCTGTGGCTCTGTTTTAGGGACCAGCTGATTTAGAATGAATGCCTAGGACAGCTGGGACTGTATGGAGGAGAGGGCGAATCTTAGACTCAGAGGAGGTCGGCCTCGGCTTTCCCACATTCGTATGCTTTGGCTTTGAACAGATCAGTCACTTCTTCAAGCCTCAGCTCCCTCAGCTTTGCAGCCTTGCTGCCAGAGATATAGGAAGTATGGAGTGTGAGAACTCAGCACGGGGCCACGTGCAGAGCAAACGCCCCACTGGCTCCCACTCCTTCAATTCCTATTAGTTCCCTGGGTCCTCCCAGTGGGACACACCAGCCCTTTGCTGACTAATTCTACGGTGTCATGCTTTTACAAAATTTGTAAAGCAAAACCAGTGTAGAGAAGTGGTAACAAGAACTAAGCAAAAAGAAAGACTTGCATTCGAGCCTCTGCTCTTAGTGGCCTTGTCTTGCTGGGCAAATCAGATAGCTTCACCCTGTCCATTTTGTGAAGCTGGAATTTTATTTTACTTTTTAATTTTCTCTCCATGTGCTTCACAGTGGGTTCCTGTTGGTTATCCATTCTAAACATAGCAGTATGTGCATGTCCATCCTAAAGAAAGAAAGTGAAGTCACTCAGTCGTGTCTGACTCTTTGTGACCCCATGGACTGTAGCCTACCAGTTTCCTCCGTCCATGGGGTTTTCCAGGCAAGAATCGTGGAGTGGGTTGCTATTGCCTTCTCCATGGGATCTTCCCAACCCAAGGATCGAACCTGGGTCTCCCACATTGCAGGCTGATGCTTTACCATCTGAACCACCAGGGAAGTCACACACGTCCATCCTAAACTGCCTAACTATTCCTTCCTCCCAGCCTTTCCCCTGGCGACCATAAGCTTGCTAAGCCTGTGAGTCTCTTTCCGTTTTGTAAGTTCATTTGCATCAATTCTTTTTAGATTCCACATATAAAGGATGTCATAGGGCATTTCTGCTTCTCTGACTTACTGCCCTCAGTACGATAGTCTGTGGGCCCATCCATGTTGCACAGATGGTGTTAATTCATTCTTTTTGATGGCTGAGTAACAGTCCGTTGTGTCTTCTTTACGTCTTCCTCTGTCTATGGGCATGTAGGCTGTCTCCGTGTCTTGGTGAACACTGGGGTGCAGCTACCTGTTCACATCATGTTCTTCTCTGAACAGACACCCAGGAGTGGGGCTGCAGGGTCATATGGTAGCTCTATTTTTAGCTCTATGTTTGAGGAACTTCCTTACTGTTCTCCACAGCAGCTGTACCAATTTAAGTAGTTGGGGACTTTATTCATCCCTCTTCTTGGTTGTATGGATCAGTATATAGAGATAACTAGAATTGGTGGCAGATCTGGTTGGGGGGCGTGGCGCAGTTAGCCAGCTCTTGCCCAGGGCTATATTCCCACATTTAATATCAAGGTGGAAAGATGGAAGAGTGAGGGGCACGGAGAGAATTTCTGGCCTAGAGGAAGTTGGCCTGGAACTGAAGCCTGGCTGCTCTGCCCCTCAGGAGAGACTGAGCGGCTTGTTTTCTCTTTAAGTGTGGCTCTGCAGTCAGCCACGGCTAACTGTTTGAACTATGCCTCCAAATATGAGCATCTAGAAGACAGTAGGGGGCTTCCCAAGTGGCTCAGCAGTAAAGAACCCACCTGTCAAAGCAGGAGATGTGGGTTCGATCCCTGAGTCAGGAAGATCCCCTGGAGAAGGAAATAGCAACCCACTTTGGTATTCTTGCCTGGGAAATCCCACGCACAGAGGAGCCTGGCGGGCCACAGTCCATGGGGCTGCAAAAGAGTTGGACACAACTTAGCGACCAAACAACAACAACGAGACGGTAAGGCCCAGCCCAGTCATCTGGGAGTGAGAAAGCCTTGCCTGGTAACTGGTTTCCTCCCTGTCACCTGCGGTCACCTCCCTCTGTCCACCTCCTCCTCCTTTGCTTTCCTCTTCCTTTCCTTCCTGGACTAGGTGGCACTGACCAGCTCCTGGGGAGAAAGGGCTCCCCAGGCTGCCCTGGAGAAGCACAGTGTGTGTTCTGAGCTCTGGTGGGTTCTGAGACTCTGGTGGGTTCTCAGAGTGTTCTGAGATTCTGGTGGGTGTGGATGGTCTTGTGTGTGCAGAAGGGAACTGGCTGGGAGACAGGGTGTCCTCTCAGGGGACAGTGTCACCAGCAAGGGTAACCGGGGCCGCACGCACATGACTGGGGATGCCTCTGTCAGAGGGAGCAGAGCAGAGAGGAGGGACGTGGCCCGGCTCTCATTAGACATCCCTGGAGGGGGCACCTTGGAAAGAGGCTGGACCAGGAGACAGGGCACTGACCCAGAAGGCCTTCCTGGGTGCCCAGCACAAAGGTACAAGTGAGGGAGCGGCCCTAGGGAGGCCAGTCATGGGTGCTGGAGTCAGGTTCTGGGCTGGAGGCCCTGTGCTGGCCACAGTGGTGGGGAGGTGGGAGAGGCCCTCACCAGAAATGGATAGTCGTGAGGGCTCCCACCTCACGTCCAGACCACAGAGGTGGCATGGAGCACCTGAGGGCAAGCCGTCTGCGCATCCAGCTGGACTGCACCCCGCGGCCCTGGGCTGTCCTGGCAGCTGTCCTTCAGACTTGAGCTTCACACCCGCACCCTCCCGCACTTGGCCTTGTGTGCCCAGTGGGGCCGGGCATTCTCCACGGCCCACTTCCTTAGCCCGTATTAGCTTCAGCTGATGGATGTGTGGTCTGAGCCTAGCCCCTCCCTGTAACAAGGGTAGCCCTCGAGGCCCTGGGCCCATCACTCTGCCAGACCCCTCCCCAACTCCGCAGTGTGAACAAGCCCAGGGCGCTCTTGCTAAGGTGCTGATGCATCGGTATGAACTCAAAAGGCCTGCTTCTGAGCCTCGCCCCAGCTGAGCTCCTGGAACCCATGTCGTGCCATTTGCAACAGCACGATCCCCTTCAAATTTGTCAGGGAAAGACAAATATACATTTTTATACGGTGTAGAAAAAGAATGGACAGAGCTTAGGCTTTGGGATTGGAGAAATCTTACTGAATCTTGAACTGACAACTTGGTAAGTGGTTCTACTACTGGATTTCAGTTTCTCCACCTGTAAAATGGGTACATAATAGTGTCTCAAGGTACAGCATCAAGTGCATGGGCCATGAGTTCATTATTAGTGCACATGCAAGGCCAGTATCTCCTCCTCCTATGAGCTGTGTGTACTTAGGAAAGCTATTTAAATTCCCTGTGCCTTAGTTTCCTCAAGTGTAAAATGAGGGTAAGAAGAATATTTCACTAGACTGTTGAGATGAATTGATGAGGTAAAAGGTAATGTGCTTACATGGGTTAGGTTTCCAATAACTGGTAGCCAATATTAAACTCAGAATTGATATTTCAAAGAGCTCTAGCAAGAATTAAATGAAATAACAGGTTTGAAAAATACTTCAGAACCTGTACAGCACTGTCAGAGATCGGTTATTATGATTTATAATATTATTGCTGCTGCTGCTAAGTCGCTTCAGTCACGTCCGACTCTGTGTGACCCCATAGATGGCAGCCCACCAGGCTCCCCCTCCCCTGGGATTCTCCAGGCAAGAATACTGGAGTGGGTTGCCATTTCCCTCTCCAATGCATGAAAGTAAAAACTGAAAGTGAAGTCACTCAGTCTGTCAGACTCTTAGCGACCCCATGGACTGTGGCTTACCAGGCTCCTCCATCCATGGGATTTTCCAAGCAAGAGTACTGGAGTGAGGTGCCATTGCCTTTTCCAATTATTATTGCTACTCAAACTCAAATTTAAAAAATACCCAAATCTTCTCCAATCTAAAGAAAGCTTTGGGGATTGCAGTTTTGTATTGGCCAAGGATACTTTAAGCAGCTGGGCTTGTCTATCTTCTGTCCCTGCTTGGCAGCCCCATGCTGCTGAGTGTAATTAGTTGTGGCTCTGTGGGTGATAAAGTAAAGGCTGGCTGACAATTTCACACCCATCCAGCGGCTTAGAAATGGATGACACCATTCTAAATTGCATTAAGGCCAGTTTTGAGCTTGTTCTTCAGATGACAACCACGGAATCTTGTTTTGAGTGGAAAGCCTATCTCACAGAAGTATTAGGCATCATAAAATGAGAGAGAAATTATTAGCAAGGGGACTTTCATAAAAGCCACCATCATGCTATGAGAGATGGTAACCTCATTTAGTTCTGTTAATGCATATTTTGAGGTGTTTGGACCAGTTTAATTGTGATTATTGTTTATGAGATGAAAATACAGGGGTGAAGCAATGAAGAGGCCTGACTCCGCTCGTGCTCGAGAGCTGATCGCAGAGGCCTTATCTTTAATGTTCATCCAGCTCTTCCTATCGACCCTGGGACACAGCCAGCTCTGCTACCAGAAGCTGGTTCTTCACCAGAATAACTCCACGGGCATCTTTGAGCATTTCCGTATGCAAGATGCTGCATGGAATTTGCAGGTGATTAAGGCCTAGAGTAGGAAATGGCAAACCCACTCCAGTATTCTTGCCTGGAGAATGTCATGGACAGAGAGTCTGTTGGGCTGAAGTCCACGGGGTCACAAAGAACCGGACATCTCTGAACACACACCCATGAAGGGAGGCCTGAAGAAAGTTTGCAATCTACAGGAAGGGGCATTTCTTTGTCTTTCTGGGTTTTTTTTTGTTTTAAATTCTCACTCCCCCTGTCCCACCCTCCAATTCTCCATCTGTTCTGCCCTTTCTTCCTCCTAGCAAATATCTGATGGTTCCTCTGGCCATGTAAGGTGCTAACGCTAGGTGTCAACCATTGACAAAACAGGTAGACGCCTGGCCTTCCTGGAACTTAACAGTTTTCGGATGACAGACCAACATAGAGGGGGAAAAGGGGAAGTATTAAAGAAAAGCTTGAAGAACTTCCCTTCAAAGGGCCTGATACCACCTGATGCCACCATGTACCAAATCGTATTTCTCTTGGCAAGACTGCCTCTTGCCTTTGTCCTAAGAGAAATTCACAAGGATCTCTGCGTCCTTCCTGGTTCAACTATACATTTGAACCAAGGAAAGATAACCTGTGATGTCTCAAAACTCCTTGTTAATAATCCTCTTTGTTTAGAAATGATACTTGTCTCCCTCTTTATGTTTTATGAGAGTCTTGGTCTCCCAAACAGGGTACATGAGACAATCCATTGGTACACAGGAAGAAATTTCCAGAATATTCACCTATAAATATTCTTTAGGTAGTCTTATTCTTTTAAAACATGTTTATATCTATAATGTATATTTTAGTACAGTCATCTACAGATATAATTAATGACTGTGTATAAAAAAGATGTGTATATTAAAAATGTGCACATATAGGGAATGCTTACTCAAACTCACTCAAAACTTCGTTTTACTGTCATGATCAACAAGTTTAGAGATGAGAACACTTGTACTCGAGAACAGGAAGAGGCCCTTTTCTCAATGAACTGAAGGAAACAGAATCGAATGAGGATGCCCCCATGCACCATAGCGTTTGCTCCGCTGGTGGGAATAAAAGTGATCCTCAAACTTCTCGCCTCTAGGACAGTCACAGGGCGTTCTGGCAAAAGGCTTCACTGCAGACAGATGCCACCACTTTTGTCATCCTTCCTCCCCACCAGCGCCACATGGCGGGAGCCAGTCTGGGGAACAGGCCGTTCAGACAGCTGAGAACCTCATCTTAAGACAGAGGACAAGAGCAGGTAGGGGAGAGGGCTTGACACCACCCCCTCCTCCCCACCGCCACTGCATAGCGTAAAGGGAGCATGAGTCCTTCCGCCAGGCTCTAAGAGGAAAGGATCGAGCCTTGGCTGGCCCGGACTGGGGACTCACTCCTGATTCTGGCAGATCCTAGAATGAGGGGAACAGCAGGAGTAAATTCAGGGACAGAGCCAGCAGAGCCTGCCAGGCATTAGGAGAAAGTGGAAGTCACTGAGGTGGCAGGTCGGAGCAGTGAGGACCAGGGAGGAAGCCACACAAAGGCCACGCACAGTGAGGGCAGCAGGAGTGGAAGGCTGGGGCAGAGCTGGGCTGAGACTGAACTAACCCAAAGGGGTCAGCTCGTCAGCCTGTTCCAGGAGCACCGAGAGGGAAGAGGGGATCACAGGCAGTGGGAGGACCAGCATGTGGCCGATACTGACATCTTTCCAACTCCAGACAAGATGCAACTTATCATCCCACAAAGAGAGAAAAAACAAGAAGGGACCAATGGAATGTCCCGGCCAGCACTGCCAAATGTATAGCCTTAATGGACTCCACTCATGTTCAAGGTTGAGCTGAACATCACCCGCGTCCATCAAGGCTCAGGGCCACTGCAACATTCTGAACCATTTCCTTTAGTTTCCCTCATCACAGAACCCCCACTGTGCTGGCCTGTCATCGCGGTTCATTCCTGTCCCTGTTCGCTGACCTCTTGGATGGCAGGACATGAGTCCCAGTCACCCTGGTGCCCCCCGAGCTTAGCCTCATGGTTGGCATGAAGCTAATAGTTACTCAATACAATATTCATTTAAATAAAGAAATACCTGTTAGATCTAGAAAAGAGTTTGCATCTTCACGCATCTACAAGAAGTTAGTAGGGAAAGCAAAATTGCAATGTTGCGAAGACTGAAATTGGGGCCCCTCTCAGAGAGCTTCCCAAGCTTTGGGAACCCACTGTCCCTAAGGGGGTTGCAAAGGGGACAAGTTGAGCAACCACAGAAGAGAACAGCTTGGGTGAATCAACACATTTGTGCAACTCCTCAGAGTGGAGAAGCCTAGTGCAAACAGAGCTTCTGCTTTTTTTTTTTTTTTTTTCTCCTGGAAACACTCCAAGAGGCACCCCTCAGAGAAACACAAAAATTCTGAGGATACACATTCAGGTGCCATTCTAGCTGGACAATTCAGCTCATCCACACGGACCATTTACCCAGCTCAGAAACATGAAGGGCTCCCAACTTCAGGAAACAATAGGGTCTGATATCTCCCAGATGATTTTCAAGGTTAGCTCATCATCCCCGACCTCTCCCTGCCTCCCCGCCCAGGGAGGTGAAGAGTCAATATTCACAGGCCAGGCGCTTTTTGTTCAGAAAGCAGATCCATCACTTCCATTTACTTGTTCATCTGTTTGGGGGGCAGGCTCGGTGCTGGGCTCATGGTCTGTGTTAGACCTGCCCCTGCTCGCCCCGCTTATGCTCCACTTTGAAAGGAAAGAGGCAGAGGCATATTCCATGGCTCCCGCGTCCCCACCTCCATCCCGCCCCCGCCAGACACCTTGCACTGTGCTAGCTAATCTATGCACATCCTCCTATGGGCCTCAGCTGGAGAAGTGGGCTTGGTTCCTGCTTGCTTTAAGAGAACTGCAGCCCCCCCGGTGGGGAGGTAACACCTGGCTCTCGATGACAATAAGTGTGTAAAGCTAGCGTTTACAAAGGAGAACATTTCGTTTCAATAAGATGATGACTGCACAGAAGTAGGAGCAAATTAGTCAAGCAAATCTCAACATACAGGGTCATCTTGCTAATTTGCCTGTGGACATTAGCCTGGGTCCTAATAGCTCATAGACAGTGTTACAACAGAGACATCACTTTGCAAAGGTCTATCTAGTCAAAGCTATGGTTTTTCCAGGAGTCATCTATGGATGTGAGAGTTGGACCGTAAAGCAGGTTGAGTGCCGAAGAACTGATGCTTTCGAACTGTGGTGTTGGAGAAGACTTTTGAGAGTCCCATGGGCAGCAAAGAGATCAAACCAGTCAATCCTAAAGGAAATCAACCCTAAATATTCACTGGAACGACTGATGCTGAACCTAAAGCTCCAATATTTGGCCACCTGATAAGAAGAGCCAATTCACTGGAAAAGCCCCTGATGCTGGGAGAGATTGAAGGCAGGAGGAGAAGGGGGAGACAGAAGATGAGATGGTTGGATGGCATCACCGACTCAATGGACATGAGTTTGAGCAAGCTCAGGGAGTTGGTGATGGACAGGGAGGCCTGGCGTGCTGCAGTCCATGTGGTCACAAAGAGTGGAAAGCAGCTGAGCAACCAAATAACAATGTAACAGTTCATTAACTCAAAAAAGTCTCTGGAAATCAGCTGCTTTTACACTGATGGACCGGGATGTCTCCATGTGCTCTTGTAGTGCGATTGCTGGACAGGTGGTCACTCAGTCAGGGCTGATCCCATTCTTAACTTAAAGACCTTGGTGGGGGTTCCCCCTGCCAAGCGTGGGCTCCGACCTCCACACAATCCCTCAGCCTGGGCCACAGCCCGGGATTCTTTGAAGTGCAGTTGACAGCTTCAGGTACGTTTTCTCAAACAGACCCCATTTCCATGCAGTCACCCCAGAGGTGAAAGGGAGGTTGTGAAACAGCAAGGCCAGGGCAAGTGGACAGCAGCTCCAGGTCACCCAGTGGAAACGGGCAGAGAGGATCCTGCCACCCAGGCTCCCATGGCTCCCAGTTCTGGGCTTCTCCTGCAGCAGCCTCTCCTGGGCACTGACCACTCCCTTTGATGGAGACCCATCTATGGTCCCTGCCTGCCTGCTGTCAGCCTCCACCATCAGACCACCGGGAGCTCCCTTAAGCCCACTGTGCTTTTCCTCCCCATCCCCCAAAGTCTGCATGAGCCTCTAGCCCTCTAATGTGTTCCTGGGCTGGTCCTTTTCCTCCCAGAGCCTCAGCCCATGGCACAGAGAGCCCCTCCCTCTCCCAGCTCCACACTGGCCATTTTCCTTTCCTTACAGAATCACCAGAACTGATAGCTGTGTAGTAGGGCAGGGCTTTCATGCACGGCTGAACTCCAATACCTAGAAAATGTCACTGAATAAATAACTGAATGAAGGAATGACTCCAGAGTCTAACTCATAACTGATGCTCAGTGAATATTTTTTGACAAGTTGCCTAAAGCTTCATGCCTCTTAACTATCAATCTAAACTTCTGCTACTCCTCTGGGTGAGTTCAGGGGGAAAAGTCCACTTCTGCTGCTCCCTGCCTACCTGCTCCCCCCACCTCGAGGCCAAGCACCCAGTCAGTCTTTGCAACATTTCCTCTGCCCCCTCCCAGGGTGCCCCGCGCAGCACAGGGACTCTGACAAGTCATCTAAGGAAGCATCTCTCTAGTACAGAGCCTCTGCTAAATTTAGAAGCAGCCCTGGTGTTTTGAATTCGTCTTCGATCACAACAGTGAGAGAGGTTTCTAAATGACTGTCCCTGCTGGCCGTGTCGTTCCCACCAGTTGGGGCCGCGCCATCAGCCCCAGACAGTGACCTGACTCTGCTTGGGGACCAGTTGGGTGACGCTGGGTAGATCATTGGATGCTCTGCCTTCTCTGTGAAATGGGAGGTGGGCCAGCGCTCTCAGAGGGCCATGCAGCAGGTCATCTAGCATTCTGAGCTCACCCAGGCAACTCCATGACACGCTGTCTGGGGCCAGCATTCTGGCAGCTTCCATCTCTACCACCAACAAGCCCTTGGGCTCCAAGTGTTGGGCCTTCCTGATTGAGACCAGCATGCTATGAGCCGTGTCCGACTCTTTGTGACCCCTTGGACTGTAGCCCTACAAGCTCCTCTGTCCATGGGGTTCTCCAGGCAAGAAAGAATACTGGAGTGGGTTGCCATTTCCTTCCCCAGGTGATCTTCCCGACCCAGGGGTTGAACAAGCATCTCTTGCATCTCCTGCATTGGCAGGCGGATTCTTTATCACTGCACCACCTGGGAAGCATGCTATGGACACGGAGATATATACCATTACTTACAAAAATTTAGACCCATCACGAAGTTGAAATAGTACAATGCACATATTCCCTTCACCTAAACTGACCAAGCATGAACATTTTGCCACATTTGCTTTCTGTCTTTCTCATTCTCTTTCTCTTTGTGTGTGTGTGTTTTCTTTCTTTTTTATTGAACCATTTGAATGTTAAAGACAGCGTGCCTCTTGACCTCTAAATACATTAGCATGGAGTTCCTGAAAATTAGCACATTCTTCACATAACTTGATGTCATTATCGTACCCAAGAAAATTAGCACTGACACAAATGGTCTAATATGCAGTCTGTATTTGAATACCCCCACCTCCATCCCAGGAATGTTCTTTCTACTTCTTCTCCCTTGATCCAGGAGCCAGTCAGGCATCATACATTCAGTTACCATGTTTTCTTAGGCAACTTTCATCAGGAACCTAGGACAGCCGACTATTTTTCATAACCTTACTAGTTTTATAACCTCTCATAACATTTCTAGTTTCTTCCGGTTGTACACCAGCCAGCCCAGGGGTGGTATGCCTCCCCCGGTAAGACTGGTGGGCTGCTCCTTTCTGTAAAGGGTCTTTGAGCCCCATTATTTCAATCCTCTGCCAATTAAAAACTTGTCTACAGCAGAGCCAAGACCAGAAGCTTTGCTCAGGGCCCACTGGGCAGTGACATCAAGAACCTGAGAAGAGAGAAGCAGCTGAGGCTTCTGAGCCTCGGCCCCCTCAGACCCAGTGAGCTTTAGACCATGAGAGCATCCTCTCAACCTCCTCTGCCTTTTAATTAGAGACAAAATGTCCCCATGTCTGAAAGCAGAGCGTGGCCTGGACACTTAGAATCAAGCCGCCCATATTCCCAAGTGCTTTGCAAAAAAAAAAAAAAGAAGAACAGTGTTGCTATCTGCCCTGTCCTTGCAAAGAGAAGTCTGCTCGGCATGGTTGCTGAAAACAGGAACCTGTCTCTTGCAAGCCCGCGCCTTCCTCGTTTCTAGCAGAGGAAGTGGCAGCCGGTTTAGCAACTGTGCTTCTCGATAGCATGGGCTCCTCTGCAGCGGCGGGAGGCTCACTCTGCCACAGAAGTAGCAGCTGATGGAGCCGTGGTGACGGTGCTCCTGATGGTCCCTCCTCTGCGACTCCCAGGGGAGACTGTGCCCAGCTGTTGAAGGTACCTGGGGGGACGTGGCAGGGGCTTTGGAGGGGAGGCATCGGGAGCCCTGAGACACACAGCTGGCAGTGGGTGGACTTTCTGGAGACAGATGTGCTCTGGGAAGACAGGCAGAAGCAGGTCTAAGTGAGGCTCGGTGGCTAGTGAGTCGTGGCTGCTCACTGATGGGGAACTCTATGCCAGGAAGGGCTGGGAGAGCTCAGACTGGGCATGCTCATACCAGAAGGAGATCTTCCAGCCACAGAACATTCTAGCACAGAGCAGGCTTCTCACTGTGGACATTCTAGCTTGCGATTAGACTTTCCAGAAGTATATCTTTAGGTGAGACATTTAAATCTCTCCAGGCCTTTATTCTCTCCTCTGGGAGTGGGAAAAATGGTACACATCTCACACAGGTATTGGGTGGATTCAACGAGCTAAGATATGCGAAGTGTCCAGGCCAGTGTCAGACACATTGTAGGGGCGCAGTAAAATGCTCTCAGCGTGGAGTCATAACGTCTGCAACTGGAGCCCAGGCAGGTGGACATTGGACATTACAGTACTGCTTCTAGGTATCCGGGGTGTGAATCTTCTTGGGAAGGCACCAACAATAACTGATGGTAATAAACAAAAAGAATCCAAGTAGGTGAGATTTTTACAGTGCATATGATTAAATCAAAGGCAAACATGGGAGGCATACAAAAATCTGAAAATAAAATGCAAGCATTGGGAGATATTTTATAGAACTAGAATTTTCTAAGGAACATGGCACACTCCTTATCCTGCTAGGTTCTTCCATGTCCAGAGAGCCTGGTGCGTGTCAGGGAAATGGCCTGGGTTTTGGCCTCAGAATGTCTTGAATTGGGGTTGCGCACGCTGAAGGGACAGAGTCTGCACAGCTGAGTGGCAAGGGAGGCATGTTGAATGAAAAGTTATTTTCCTGCCATCTTTCTAATAATCCTGCTAAGATTACCATGATATTCACTTCCAACAAATGACAAAATGAGGCTCAGAGAGGTTAAGTGATTCATCCAAGTCACACAGCTGGTGAGAGGCTCTGAGGGCTCCAAGGGCTGAGACAGGGGAGGAAGAGCCCCACCTAAGTAAGCCGAAGTGTGGAGAGGACAAAAGTGTGTATTTAAAGCAGTGCTCGTAGTATTAAGAGAAGTATGCTCCATCAACTGCAGAGTGTCTTTATGTAGGTTGCTGTGAAAGCCTGTACTGGGCTGTGGTTCTTTCAAAAACAGGGAAGTAAACTCAAGTAAAATTTCTGGCAAAATTTGGTGCAAACTATAGTCTTCAGTTGGGAAAATGTTATTCAAGAGTATTTAAGGAACTTTCCTAGTGTTGCAGTAGCTAAGACTGAGTTCCCAATGCAGGGGGCCTGGGTTCGATCCCTGGTCAGGGAATAGATTCCACATGCTGCAACTAAGACCCTGTGCAGCCAAATAAGTAAATAAATATTTTTTTAAAAAAAAAGAGTGCTTAATAAGCTCTGAAATATATAATGGTAATAATAGGGGAAAAAATCTATGGAATAGGCTGAAAGCTATTTAGACTCTTATGTCTTAAAACAGGTCTAGAATCAGGGAGGTAAGACCAGGAAAACCTATTTTTTTAATCAGCTCCACCTGGGCCTACATTCTGGGTTGGTTGCCAGTCGCTGTGTGACTCTGGGCAAGTTGCTTTGCCTATCTGAGTGTTTGCTTTTTCCTCTTATTATAATAAAAAGAAGACTAGCTTCCTTATGTGTTTGTAAAAAGTTTAAATTATATATAATATGTAGTGGATGCTAAATACTAAATAGCAGCTACTATCACTCCTAACCCAGACGATTAAAGCACCCAAGTTGCTTGTGTTTCCATCAGCAGTAAACAGTAGCAGGCAGAGTTCAATATGATGGGTCAAATGGCACAGCCAATGACCTGGTGATTCCTTTCTCGATTTTTCTGAATACTTATTTCTACCTGGTGGTCCTCCATCTTACTTAAGTGAAACAGCTATAGGTAGGTTTGTATTGCACTGAAATCATCCTCCTAATACAGAAAGAAAAAAAAATTTCCCCACTCTTAGTTTCGAGAGCTGGCAATGTATTTCCAAGGGGAGTGGGTCTTCCTTAAAGACTTAGAAATTATTCATCTCGGTAAACCCCAGTCAGCTTCCTGCATTAATAGATGCTGCTGGGTTTTAATTTTTCATCTGACATTCAGCAAGAATTTATTCCCCCAGCTCTGAGAAGCTGGAGCTTAAAATTCTCATTAAAATTTTCCAGCATGTCAAGCTAGAGCCTTTGGTTCTTGTCAGCAACCCGAGGGCCCTGTTAGTACATTTATCCAACCATCTGTCCACCCACTCATCCATCCATCCATCCTTCCCTAATGAACAACACATTGAAGCCTACCCTCTGACTGATTTCCTCCCCTCCCACCTCCCAAGAGTTCCAAAGGAAATAGGTAAATGGGGTACACTGAGTCCTGACCACTTCCTCCCATCTGAGAACCACCACGGGGGGAGGCAGTTCATTTCATTACGGTAACTGGAGCTACAGACAGAAACCGTGGGGCCTCCAAGCGGCTCACTTTTGTTGCCAAACAGCCTTGCAAAGTCATGCTTCCCTCCTTGGCACCTTCCAGGCAACTGAGACCATGGCTGGGGGACTTGGGGTGGGGTGGGGGGGCAGGTGGGGAGACTCCAGGAGCTTCAGACCAAAGTGGGAATTGTCCCTGCAATGGTCCTTGGGGGAAAGGCCCAACCTGAGAGAATAGGGCTGCCCCTGAGAGCACAGCCCTGCCTGCATGCATTGTGCTGGGTACTCTGTAGGTGATATTTTTAGCCACTCGACTGAATGCAGTGAGCCCTTACTACGTGCCAGGCACCTGCTAGGTAATGATTTCTCATTGAGCAACAGACTAAAGAAAGAATGCGTGCTCAGGCAGTTTATAGCCTGGGGCTGTTGAAGACACAAATCCATAATGAGGAATTGTGGTGTGAGCCATGAAGGGGCCAGAACGCTGGACAGAGGGCAGAGAGGAACCTGTTGTCAGTGAAGTCTTTGCCTTTAATTTTCACATTAGCCCTTGGAGGCAGCCACCCTCCTTCTCAAAGTACAACTGTGCCGTCTCCCCTACTCTTCTGGACTCCCACATCCTCCAAGTCACATGGACAATCAGCTAGCCCAACCTGAGAGAATAGGGCTGCCCCTGAGAGCACAGCCCTGCCTGCATGCATTGTGCTGGGTACTCTGTAGGTGATATTTTTAGCCACTCGACTGAATGCAGTGAGCCCTTACTACGTGCCAGGCACCTGCTAGGTAATGATTTCTCATTGAGCAACAGACTAAAGAAAGAATGCGTGCTCAGGCAGTTTATAGCCTGGGGCTGTTGAAGACACAAATCCATAATGAGGAATTGTGGTGTGAGCCATGAAGGGGCCAGAACGCTGGACAGAGGGCAGAGAGGAACCTGTTGTCAGTGAAGTCTTTGCCTTTAATTTTCACATTAGCCCTTGGAGGCAGCCACCCTCCTTCTCAAAGTACAACTGTGCCGTCTCCCCTACTCTTCTGGACTCCCACATCCTCCAAGTCACATGGACAATCAGCTTAAAGATTACATCCTCTGAATAGAACTTGGAAGAGCCTGGTAGGTCAGGAACCCACTTCCTGATACGCTACTTTAGCAATATACCAACTGGTCTATCTACTGAACAGCTATGATGCAACTGATCTCCTAGCATACAAGAGCAGCGCCGCGATCTTGTCATGAAAAGGGGTCGATTTAGCTTCATGCAACCCTCTGTCTACTTTCTTATGACTCAGAGCAGAGAACTTAAGAGCCGGGCTCCGGAGCCAGACGCCTGGGTTCAAGCCCTGCCTCCTCTCTTACCACCTCGCTGATAAACCCAGATAAGTTATGCAAACCCTCTGGCTTTGGTTTCCTCAGTCCTACAAGAGGCCTAATGGCCATGGTGTGTCTCTCCTGGGCACAGGGTCTCCTCAGTTTTCATCTCTTCCTTTTCTTTCCGTTTGGAACATCTAGTGTGTTTCATGTCTGAGTGAACACAGACCTCTGTCTTCACGGCACTTACAGTCACTCATCAAACCACCACACAAGTGAGTGTAGAATCATAATCCACTTTGCAGGCAAGGCGGGTGACCCTGAGCAGGTAAGGATGAAACCCTGAGCTGAGAAAGTGTAGCTTCGGGGTCCCCACCCCAGGCATCTGCCAGTGATTCACGTGCGGCTCAGCACACGCAAAGGCCGTTAAGAGACAAAAGAACAATTTCCGTCTCCCTTGATAAGCCCGTGAGCCTCGCTGGTGGTTCACGTATCTGTACAAAGAGCAAACTCAAGTCTTGCTGGGAAAAGTGATGCAATACAGGAACCCCTAACTTCACCACGCCCGAGCCCAGGGGTCCAGATGCGCTCTCGCCTATCCATCTGCGTCACCACTGACCTCCACCTTCTGACGAGACCTGTATTTCCCGGGCATTTACGTTTGAAATGAAAAGTCCATTTCATCTTCACTGCTTTCCCATTCTGTGCAATTGCATATCTCTGTGATCTAACATCAAAATACTTGGCTTTCTGACTATTCATTGCCAAGGTCTGTGATTGCCAGCTTGTAGGTTATGTGGGTATCTAGGACCTGGCCTGACTTCATTTGTAACGTGGTTTTTGTCAGGAAGTGTTCAGTGTTCAACAGACTCACAGATTGGGAGGTACCATATCCCACCACCCCTGTGTATCGCGGGACAGGGGGGAGAAGGAAGGTGGTCCCTCTGAGTATGAAAAGCTGATTTAGAAAAAAAAAAGAAAGGGGTAATTTTTAATTTTTATATCAGTGAGATGTTAAAGCCATGCCAGGAATAACTGTATTGTTCCCCTCTCCACGCTGGACTCCGCTTTTTATGGATCCCACTAGGCCTGGAGTCAAGGTGCACACTGTAGCACGTTTACCGTTGGCAGAGAAATGAGCAACAGAGCACTCACTTCCCCCTCAACACACGCACACATCCAGCAATGTGCTAGTCTTGTAACACATACTCTCTAATCCTTACTTGTGAAAATTCAGCAAGGAAGCTATGGCCAAGCTCAGTTTTAAAACAGAAATGAACAGAAAGTAGTGGAAAGAAGTTCAGCACTGCCTAAGAGATGAAACTGAAATATGCCCCAGCACCAAGAGGTCCCAAATCTGGATTCTCCCTCTGACATTCTAAAATGACCGTAAAATATTTTCTAGGATGTGTCTATCCCGGTCTCAGGGTAAAGCTGAGACTCCCTGTTATCCTGAGGGTATACAAGATCCTCTTCTGGACACCCAAGGGTGAAAGGAACATAGGCTTGTGGATGTGTGGTTCAGTGCTGATAAATGGTCAGTGGCTCTTTGTGGTGGGAAGAGTGCTGGATGGTTGGGAGTTGGGCGGGGGCAGGTCATAGCACTTATCCAAAATTACTGAGCGGCCTTGAGAACATGGCTTGCCCTCTCTGAGCTTTTTCTTTGTAATTAAGGACACTAAACTGCTCATCTCCAGTTGGTGCTTTATGATATTCTAGGGTCAGAGAGTCTTCTCTGGAGAAGTAAAGGGGCAGGGAGTGCTGAGCCCCCAACCCCCAATAAGGCTGCTTTTATCTATTTCACATGTTGAGCTTCCTGGGGAAACTTTGTTAGAATAGGTTTCAACCAGCCGGCTGGACCGCAGGCTCCTTCTCTGCAGAGGGGCAGGAGAACAAGATGGGCCTGAGGGCAGGGAGGACGGGCCTGTGGCTGCACCTGCCCGGTGAGGAGAGCTGGGAACCATGTAGGTCACAGGGCTGGCACACCTGCCAAGTGAGGTCAGGATGTGGTGGGGTGCCCCCGGAAATCCTGAGAGATTTTTGGCGGGGGAGCCAACTGATGCTAAAGTCCTGGCCCAGTTCTTAGGGCCCCTGCTGTGGGTGGCAGACCGCAGGCAGCCTCGAGCAAGTCCTAGGGCGGCTGGGTGGGTCCCAGGTACCACTCAGGGTGTGGGGTAGGGGGTAATTGAGACAAAAGGACCATGAGCCATTGTCTGGCCCAACCCTTTCCCCATCATACTTGAGAATCTGAGGCCTAAAGGAGGGGAAAGACTGCCCAAGCTTGTCCAGTGACCTAGCTGGCCACCCAGCACCCCTGGGGATCCAGTAGTAAATCTGTAGTGATCCCATCTTACCACGCTTACCAGGCTTCAGATATGACCTTAATTCAATCCTCAAAACAACCCCTCAGGGCATGGATTAGAATCTCAAATTTCTGCATTTGGAAAGGGAGGTTCAGAGAAGCACAGCAAACTTGCTAAAGGACACACAGCCAGGAGATCAGGGAGCTGGAATCTGAACTTCTGCTTGCCTGCCTTGGAAACCCTTTATTCAAGGCACCCTCCTTCTTTCCTAGTTCTACTTCTGATTACAAAAGCAGTTCAGGCACAATGGGAGAAAAACTGGGAGATTTTAAAGAGGTGTAAAGAAGAAGATACAACCATTGTATCTAGTACTGCGGGCAGGAATCCCTTAGAAGAAATGGAGTAGCCATCATGGTCAACAAAAGAGTCCCAAATGCAGTACTTGACTGCAATCTCAAAAATGACAGAATTATCTCTGTTCGTTTCCAAGGCAAACCATTCAATATCACAGTAATCCAAGTCTATGCCCCAACCAGTAATGCTGAAGAAGCTGAAGTTGAATGGTTCTATGAAGACCTACAAGACCTTTTAG
>SJXQ01005304.1:60722-70991 GCA_006408695.1 Aepyceros melampus | reverse complement strand
CTACACTCAATATGCCAGAAAATTTGGAAAACTCAGCAGTGACCACAGGACTGGAAAAGGTCAGTTTTCATTCCAATCCCAAAGAAAGGCAGTGCCAAAGAATGTTCAAACTACCACACAATTGCACTCATCTCACATGCTAGTAAAGTAATGCTTAAAATTCTCCAAGCCAGGCTTCAGCAATATGTGAACCGTGAACTTCCAGATATTCAAGCTGGTTTTAGAAAAGGCAGAGGAACAAGAGATCAAATTGCCAACATCCATTGGATCATTGAAAAAGCAAAAGAATTCCAGAAAAACATCTATTTCTGCTTTATTGACTATGCCAAAGCCTTTGACTGTGTGGATCACAATAAACTGTGGAAAATTCTGAAAGAGATGGGAATACCAGACCACCTGCCCTGCTTCTTGAGAAACCTATATGCAGGTCAGGAAGCAACAGTTAGAACTGGACATGGAACAACAGACTGGTTCCAAATAGGAAAAGGGGTATGTCAAGGCTGTATATTGTCACCTTGCTTATTTAACTTATATGCAGAGTACATCTTGAGAAATGCTGGGCTGGAGGAAGCACAAGCTGGAATCAAGATTGCTGGGAGAAATATCAATAACCTCAGATACGCAGATGACACCACCCTTATGGCAGAAAGTGAAGAGAAACTAAAAAGCCTCTTGATGACAGTGGAAAAGGAGAGTGAAAAAGCTGGCTTAAAGCTCAACATTCAGAAAATGAAGATTATGGCATCTGGTCCCATCACTTCATGGCAAGTAGACGGGAAAACAATGGAAACAGTGTCAGACTTTATTTTTTGGGCTCCAAAATCACTCCAGATGGTGACTGCAGCCATGAAATTAAAAGACGCTTACTCCTTGGAAGAAAAGTTATGACCAACCTAGACAGCATATTGAAAAGCAGAGACATTACTTTGCCAACAAAGGTCTGTTTAGTCAAGGCTATGGTTTTTCCAGTGATCATGTATGGATGTGAGATTTGGACTGTGAAAAAGGCTGAGCACCAAAGAATTGATGCTTTTGAACTGTTGGAGAAGACTCTTGAGAGTCCCTTGGACTGCAAGGAGATCCAACTAGTCCATTCTGAAGGGGCTCAGCCCTGGGATTTCTTTGGAAGGAATGATGTTAAAGCTGAAACTCCAGTACTTTGGCCACCTCATGCTAGGAGTTGACTCACTGGAAAAGACTCTGATGCTGTGAGGGATTGAGGGCAGGAGGAGAAGGGGACGACAGAGGATGAGATGGCTGGATGGCATCACGGACTCAATGGACGTGAGTTTGAGTGAACTCCAGGAGATGGTGATGGACAGGGAGGCCTGGCGTGCTGCAATTCATGGGGTCGCAAAAAGTCAGACACGACTGAGCGATTGAACTGAACTGAACTGACTGAAAGAAGAAATCAAGAAATTCACCTATAAAATCAGTCCTCAGAGAGCCGTTGAAAACACCTTGGCAATAATTTCCTTTCATACTTTTTCACATATATGTGGATGCACGTTAAAGTTTTGGGCTTCCTTGTTGGCTCAGACAGTAAAGAATCTGCCTGCAATACAGGAGATCCAAGTTTGACCCCTGGGTCGGGAAGATCCCTGGAGAATGGAATGGCTACCCACTTCACTATTCTTGCCTGGAGAATTCCACAGACAGGGAACCTGGCAAGCTATAGTCTGGGGGTCACAAAGAGCTGGATACCACTGAGTGGCTAAGCACGCACTTTGAAGTTTCATAACATTGACATAGTATGAGTATGGCTAATTTTTTGTTTGTTTGTTTTGAGCTTTCTTCTCCCCATAGCATTAATAGTTCTTCAAAACAACGCTTTGAAAAGCTGGAAAACCTTCCACACAGTTCACTCCTGCCCTTCTGACCACACCAGGCTGCCTGATAGTGGCCGTGACAGCTCAACCTGAGCAGACCTTAACTGGCACTTCTCTTCTGTCCTTTCTTCTCCCCCAGTTAAAACCCTAGCCCTGGGCTTCCGATCACTGCAACCTGACATCCAAGAGACCCCTGAGAACCTCTATGTCCCCTGACTAAAAGTCCACCCCAACGTTTATGGCCCTCAAAGTTTCCTTTGGCGACTTTCAAAATCACTTTCGGTTGTGTTCTTGGACTAGACTCAAGGGCAGGCAAGCAGGACAGCAATCCGTGGTGGTTTTGAGAATGGGTTTGGATGTCAGGCAGACCTGGTGTAAAGCCTGGCTTGCCTTCTGACTACTCATAAAACCTTGGACACATTACTTAGTTCATGACACCTAAGAGCAGGGCTCTTGTGAGAAGCTGGGTGGGGGAGTGTGATGTCTGTAAAATGCTGGTGCCCGGCAGAGGAAGGCTGACCACCCAGGGGTGGTGCTGGCGATTCTGTGGTGACCGCTGCTGTTGGGGTTCGGAGGTGATAGGTGATGAGGGCCCCCACTGGTGCCACCATGCCTGCACACCTTAGAAGGAGGTCATGTGGATGGACTTGCCGCTGCCACACTCTGTGGGAGAAATGTCTGATTCCACAGGGAGGGCTGCACCCCCAAGTGAGTTCTCACCTCCCAACTGTTGCCACGCTTACCCGACTGTTCTAGACCTGCCTTCCCCGGGTTGGGGCTCCTTGAGCTGCCGCCCTCTTGTCACACTATGAAGGGGTTCAAGTTACTTGCTTTCCCAGAGCGAGGCTTGGCCTTTAGGAGCACAGAGTGGATGAGATGCACAGGGCAGTCCTGGGATGCTGCCCCATGAGTGGCAGGCACTGTGTCCAGCTGGTAACACAGAGCCCAAGATGGAAGCATCCCTGATCGGGTCAGACAGAGACCAGCCTGAGAAGGCAGGGCCCACATGCCTTGACCCCTCCACACCAGGGGTCCGCTCAAAGGGTGGCCAGCCATTTGCTGGCCAGAGTTCTTTGGGGACCTGACTTCCTCCTGGTGGAGTTGGCAGCATGGCCCTGGGAAAAGGGCAAGGGCTGTGCAGCCAGGGCCAGCAGGCGGGCCCCTGCAACCCTGCTCCGTGGGGCTCCAGCCCCGGGCGTGTGGGCAGGGGAGCCAACCAGCTGACCTCCACACTGAGAAGGTGAATGCAGAAATTCTGCCTCCAGGGATGCCAGGGAGATGAACGGGGTGGCACCTGCTCATGGCCCACACGAACCACCCTGCCTGTGTCCTGAGAGGTGCAAAGACCAGGCTTGTATTTTATTCCATGTAATGGGACTTCGTAAGAAAGCGATGATGGGTCTGTTAGTAATCATTTCCAAAAGGTCACTGAAATTGCTGGAATTGAAAGAGGTTCAGCAGCTCTCTCTTTGGAGATCACCTTTTCCATTCATTTCATTTTTAAGAAGCGTAAACTGAGGCCCAAGTTTTCGCAGAACAGAAAGCAACATTAGTCCAAAGATGGGGGAAGAAGAAGTGGCGAAGGCTGGTTTCCATCCTCTGACATCACAAAGAAAAGAGATGGAGAAACCAAGACTGTTCAGAGCCAATGTTAATTAACTCATTTCTCTCTGGCCTTCTCCTTATTGTTTCCAGAAGCAATTATGCCTTTCAAAGTCTCGCTCCCACCTCCAGCCACTGCATAAAACTGTCACAGATTAAATCAGATCGCTCAGCCATTTCATTAGGGAAACCCCAGCGCTCAGTCTCTGGGGGCACTTTCGCTCTTCTCAAATCAAAGCCTCCTTCAGATGAGTTCACTCCTCCCTGGAGATGATAGGAAATCAGCCAGCAGACCTCCAAGGAGCAGGTGGACTGATGGGCTTTTCTGACTAGCACGGGCAGGATAAGGAGCTTACAGCCCAGCCCAGCCCAGCCTCTGCTCCCAGCGTGCGCCCACTCGCCAGACAGAAACAGGAGAAGACCAAGAACCCGGGCTCCTAGCATACACCCCATCTCATCTTGAGACCTTGGGTATGTTTCTTTCCTTGGATGGACCTCAGTTTTTTCATCTGTAAATCAAGTTTCAGATCTTTGGTTTTCCTGTATTGTAACTCCTGGGCTTCCCCGGTGGCTCAGATGGTAAACAATCTGCCTGCAATGCAAGAGGGCTGGGTTCAATCTCTAGGTCAGGAAGATCCCCTGGAGAAGGAGATGGCTACCCACTCCAGTATTCTTACTGGAGAACTCCATGAACTGGGCAGCCTGCGGGCTACAGTTCTTGGGGTCACAAAGAGTTGGACACCACTGAGCGACTAACACTTTCACGTTCATTGTAGTTCCTGAATCCCTTCAAAGAGCACACACATCCTTGAGAAGAATGATATAGCTGTTGGAAAGAGATGAAGTTAGAATTCCCTCTGATAGATAACAAAGTCTACCTGCATGACTTTCCTGGAGTTGCTGATGTAGAGATGAGAGTAGGACATGATAGCTGGAGGTCATCACTTGGATGTGGCTGGGGGAGAAGATGGACCAGGAGTGGGGCTAAGACACACCTGGGGGTCTGCAGGGGTGAGAGCTCACCTGCCTACTGGGTGCTCCAGGGAGGGGTGAAAGGCCCAAGCCCTGGGATCTAGCTGATCCTGCAGACCCAGCATCAGGCTGCAGGGAGAGAGTGGCATTGTTTCCAGAGTCAATAGCAGTGCTGTGGGGATGCTTGGGAGAGGGGGCAAGGTGGGCACACATTTGAGTGATATCTCCATGGGGAGGCCTGCAGGGCCACTCCCCACATGTCCTGAGAGCTCCACTAGAAGCCTTGGTGACCACAGATGGGGTGGCTGAGGGGCTGGGGTGATCGCGGGCTCTAGGAAGTCACTAGGAGCAGGACGGAGACAGTAGGGCCTCTCAGGATGTCTGTGAATCCCATGCGGGGCACCGGCTCCCCAGTAAGCCAGTCTGCTTACTTCCCCCTTCCCTGGACAAACCTCAGGTGGGGCCCCAGAGACGGCGGCCTTCCTGTCCACTGGGTGGGATCCCAAGGCCCCCGTTCCTCCGGGTGCTGGCTCAAGGCCCCACCCAGGAAACACTAAACTTCAGAGTGAGGCTGCAGGTCCTTCCAGCAGCTGCGGGTCCTTCTAGCATGGTTTCCCCAGCACTTTCTTTGAGCACATTTCCAGGAGTGCTTGCACCACACCTGAGACAAAGAAAATTCATCCCTGCCCTCCCCAGAGCCAGGGTGATGCTGTTGAAACCCGCTGGCCTGCAGGAAGGGCCTGCCAGGAACAGAGCCCCCCTTGGCTGTATTTGGGGAGGGGGGAGGTGAGATGGAGGAGGCAAAAGGGCCTTGATCTTGCATCAGAGTGGCCTCCCCTTAAACTACCCTCCTTGTTTCCAGTCACAAAGGCCAACAGGATCAGAATGCGGGCCTTCTCATTGGGGCACGTGGCCCATCCAGCCACACACTCTGCAGTGCATTATAAGTTTAGGGTCTGGGCAAGTCTTGTGATTATCTTGGGAAGAACTCAATGATACTACAATCTCTCAGTCTGAGTTATAAGTGATAAACTTCATGTAACTAGTTAAAATAGATTAACTTTCAAAGGACACACTTTCTGGTTTTCCTTGTTTCACAATATACCATGTAGACTCCCCTTTCCTTGCCTTCCCCCAACCCGTTAGGAAGTGGTGCACACCTCCCTCATTCTCTGAAAGGCCTTGCTCTGGGAGCATTGATCTGTCCAGCATCTGAACCCGAAATGCATAGAGGAAGGATGCAAGGGTTGGGCTGGCCGACTCTGGGGCCCTTTCAAATTCATAACGCCTTGATCTGAAACTGGAGACAAAGAATGGGGTGGAATGCAAGTTTCCAGGTGGGCTGGACACTGGCTGGGGGATTCTGTCTCATCAATTTTCTTTGTCCCTAGGGACAGGAATAGCTCTGTCTATAGGTGTGGCCTTCCTCAGCTTCAAGCAGCCTGAGAGGACACTTCTATGATGGAATCATTTAAGCTCCTTTCTAAAATACTTATATGAAGACCCAGAATTAGAGCTTCCCTCACCATGGACTTTCAGAAAATATACTGTCAAGGCAATAACTAGCATTTTATGCTTATTCATTTTCTGCCAGGTTGTGTTCTGTTTCACAGGCTTTATCTATTAACGTTGCAGCCACAACCCAATGTTGTTTTATTATTATTCGCTAAAACAGGCAGGGAAAAGTCAAGAACTTCCTCAAGGGCATACAGCTTGCATGCACAGAGCCAGAATTTGAACATTATGGAATGATGTTCCAGAGACAGCATTTGAACAGTCGGAACAATTAAACCAGAGACTTAGCATTCTCTGTTCAAATTCCAACTTCCCCATTACATGCTGTGTGACCTTGGACAAAATCCTTCCCCTCTCTGAGACTGAGTTTCCTTTCTGCAAAACGAGGTAAGGGATGCAAGGATGCTACGATAATCAAAGGCGACAGCAGGTGCCGAAGTGCTGTAGCAACACAGAAAGCAGGCAGACAGCAAATAGCCCTGTTAGGGGTTTTCACTTGTCCCCGTGCTTAGAGCATGTTGAGAAACTCCAACAGAAGAGACACAGTGGAAAGAGAAAGTAACCATTTCTCATCCCCTTTGGGTTGTGGAGCCACATAACTCCTGCAGGGTAAGAGCTCCAGAGGCCGGGACCCTGGGTGCTGAGGGTTGGGGCTCAGGAGACCCTGGGGTGGGGAGTCTGAGAGGCACTCAACCCCTCACACGAACACTGCCGGCTGCTGGCTGTCAGCCGTGCGAGGAATGGAAACTTTCTCCACCAACAACACTTGCTAGCAACTTCCTTCTTTGTGGTTTTTCTCTGTCATTCCCTTGATAAAAGAAGTAGAGCTGCGCAAATGTAACCAACATTCACGAATCTCATCTTCACATTAAAAACACCCGCCTTTCAAGAAGCGAGCGGCCTGAAAAAATGATGCAGGATGTACTCTAAACTGGGTCATTCTCCACCCAGAGGGCTCGGCGCGTGGCTGACTCCCCGTGTGGATCCCCTGTGCCGTTGGCTTCGAGCGGCTTCGACAGCCCGGGGAGAAAGAAAAATGGGAAACAGCATGCGATCCACCCCGGCGCCCCCCGAGAGGCCTCTGCCCAGCTCAGAGGGTAAGTCTGGCTTCTTCAGTGAAGACGGGGCAATGGGGGTGCTGACAGCTGTTCAAACAGGGCAATGGGTACATAGGGCTTCCTTATACCGTCTCTCTTGCTTTGCCTGTGTTAACATGCTCGTGATTAAATGCTAAAAATGATCAACAATGGTGTCCTGCCAGGATGCTAAGCTGCTGGCATTTTATATGGAATTTCGAATAAGCTGGTTTGATCCTTTTATTTCATTTATAGGTGGGGAAACTGAGGCCCACAGAGCAAATGCACTGTGTATATTAGCTATTGGTAGAGTTAGATTTCCAACCTGGGCTGGTCCGTTTCTGAAGTCTAGGTTCTTTCTTACCACTCCTTGCCAACCGTGATATAATATTATGATGGGTATATTAATATTATCCTGAGTATATGATATTATCATGGGTATATAATGTTTGCATGGATATATAATGCTACAAAAGCTCTGCCAGAACGTTTTCAATGTAACTTGATGATGCTAGCCAGCAGTCCTAGGAAATCTCCCTGAAAATAAAGGAATCTTTGTGAGCATCTGTAGGACAGCAGGGACCAGGTATTCTAGAAGGAGGGCATAGTGTGGCGGGTTAATCAAGGATGCCAGGAACCAGCTTTCTCCAGATATGCAAGGCTGAGCCAGACTCTCGAAGCCACAGTCATTCAGGGATGGCCCAAGAGCTGGGAGGGAACACTGGCAAGCAGCGACAGAGGCTGAGAGCAAACCCATGGTTTAGAGGTGCGGGTGGCCGCTAACACCCTCACCTTTATTTCCTGTGAGAACAGTGAGGACGCGCCTATGGGTCCTTTAGGGAGTCAAAAAGGGGATGGTCAGGTTGGGTGAACCCATCAGCGTCTCCAGGGTGTCTCAGGAATTTTGGGACACTTGGACCTCCCACTTTTTATCATAGCAACAGAGTCCATTCCCCTCTCCTAACGGGGGTGACCCCACCTGGTGCCCCCATATCCCTTGCAGCACTGAACTGGGCCAAGTTCACATGCACAGATACCCAGTACCATGTCTGCTAAGCACAGCTCCACACAAGTGGGGACAAAGCCAGACCAAGCCCTGTCTCCCCACCTGCCGCTGACTCCATGACGTCTGCAACCCCTTGAAAAAGGAGCCACCTCATTTCTTCCAAAATGGAGACACTCCTTATCACGGTCCCATGATTCCTCAGCTGCCCCCGGGTGACTGCAGAGACCTTCTGTTCCATCCTTGCTCAAATCAGATGCAGGGCAATTCTAGTGGCCCTCCTGTCCAGCTCCACAACACCCCTCCCCAGACCCAGGAAGGAAGACACTGAGACGCTCCCCCAGACAGAGGAGGCGGAGCCGTGTGATTAGGCGGCGGGCGCGTGTGCACCCCAGGCAAAGTTCCTAGCTGTGCGCAGTTGTGCGGCGTGGCCGCGCCTGAGCTCCTCTCCCACCTTCTCCCAAACAGCTCACATCAGTCTCCTGCTCTGAACGTGGCCACTTCTAGAAGAGCGATTCTGCCAGGCCTGGGGCCCCGGCTGCCTGTGGGAGGCGCCAGGTCGCCTCTCCCGCGGGGGCGGCGGGGGCGGCGGGAGCGGCATGCTTGAGCGAACTCCATGAAAACACAGGCCTCCAAGGACTCGCCCATTTGCCTTTATTTTCTCAATGCAAATCGTCATGAAATGAGTCTCTCTTTTTCCACTGTGTGGGTGGGAGGGCGCCTCTAGAGAAGAAGGCCAGGGGTCTCCCCGACCCTCCGCCCCCTGGTTCCAAGAATTCCCCAGGTAGTACCCGGTTTACTATCCAGGCAACCACATCAAGTGCTGGCGGCCGGTGGCTTTTCCATCCCCCACCTCTGAAGAGTTTCCTTTGTGATCAGTCCTAACTTGATTTCCTTTTTCCTCTGACACCTACTTGAATAAGGAATGAGGTGGTACGGTCAATGCTAAGTGAATTAGTCTCGATTCAAATGACGTAAAGAAGGTGGGTTTGCGTTCGAACAAACACCTTTCAGCCAACACTCCTGCTTACTCATTTTGTTGGTCTCAAGGACCCAGGAGGTCTCCCGGGAGCAGATTCTTTAGGCCAACAGACAGTACCCACTGACTTCAAAAGCCCCACAGCCCCAGGCTCCTTATATGGATGAGCAAGAGGTCAACAATGTGGACTTCTAGACAAACAGGTGTTCTGAGCAGGACTGTGAATGCCTGGGAATATGGATTTGCCCATCTGTTTTCTCCTCAACTAAGCTTCCAGACTATTCCTGATTAGTTCCCAGAGACAACTATCATAAAACCCAGAGAGACAGCAGGGCTTGCTGAAAATAGGACAGGTCTCAGAGGCAGATGACCTTGTTGGGCTTCTGGTATTGTCCTGCGGGGGCTGCCTGACCACAGAGAAGTCACTCAGCCTCCCACGAGGCAGGCTGTCAATGGAGATCAGAGTAATTCTTCCCCAACAGTGATGAGAGCACAAAGCAGCTACCTGATACATGTGGGTGGAAGCACTCCTTTTTTAAAATCCATTTAAGGTTATCTGATGGCACTCAGTCCAGTTCAGTCGCTCAGTCATGTCCAACTCTTTGTGACCCCATGAATCGCAGCACTCCAGGCCTCCCTGTCCATCACCAACTCCCAGAGTTTACCCAAACTCATGTCCATTGAGTCAGTGATGCCATCCAGCCATCTCATCCTCTGTCTTCCCCTTTTCCTCCTGCCCCCAATCCCTCCCAGCATCAGGGTCTTTTCCAATGAGTCAACTCTTCGCATCAAGTGGCCAAAGTATTGGAGTTTCAGCTTCAGCATCAGTCCTTCCAATGAACACCCAGAACTGATCTCCTTTAGGATGGGCTGGTTGGATTTCCTTGCAGTCCAAGGGACTAGGCTGTGTCTAAACGGCTTTCCCCCCTGCCCGCCCCACCCTGGAAAAAGTTTTAAAGTGGGGATTCCGTGACTTGTTCCCAAAGCATCCCAACGAGCTCATTTTCTCTGCAAATTCTATGCATGGTTCAGACTTCAGTTTGGGGCCAGACACAGGTGAAACAAAGTTGAGTAAGACCCAGGGAATTCCCAAAGAGCTAGGAAATGGCATATTTCCACCCTAACAAGAGAATTCAGTCACCTTGCTGTGATCTTTTTCCCCTCCCTGTTTTTAACTTTCTTACCGCCCTGACCTAAAGTGAGATCTCACTGGCAGAGGTGGTAACACAAACCCAGATACTGCTCAGACCCCTCTCTCTGCAAGGTGGAAAGAATGCTAAACTGTGCATTTAC
>SJXQ01005304.1:0-60544 GCA_006408695.1 Aepyceros melampus | reverse complement strand
AAGAGTGCTGCCCAGGTGGGTGGAAAGAGGGGTGGGTGGGGCTCTGGGGAGGAAGAAGAGGCAGGCAGTCTCAGAGCCAGGGGACTACTTCTCAGTGAGTGGTGCTCAGACCACCTGCCTCGATCCCCTGGGTAACCATCAAAAATGCAGATTCAGGGGCTTTCCTGGTGGTCCAGTAGCTAAGACTCCATACCCCCAAAGCAGGGGACCCAGGTTCAATCCCTGGTCTGGGAACTAGTTCCCACATGCCCCAACTAAGCATTCACATGTCACAGCGATAACCAGACACAGTCAAATAAATAAATAATTTTAAAAATTCACATTTTGGGGCCCCGCTCTAGACTTGCTCATCAGAATCCAGGGATGGTGGGAGGGGGCAGCATGCCTGATTTCCTAAAAGCCTCCTGGTGCCTCTTAAGCTGCCTGAAGCTTGCAGAGCACAGACCTGCTGCCACACCAGCATGCAAGGAGCAAGAGAGGAGAAGCCAGCCTGTCTCCCTCTTGTCTCTCTGTCCTTGTTTGTAAAAAGGGGAAATTCAAGTTACTTGGTGCTTATATGCACCAGTCCTGAGGCCACATATTTTAGACACATCAACTCTGGATTCTTACCTTGAGCTGAGGTTCATCCCTATTAGCATCTCCACTTGGCAGCTGAGGAAACTGAGGGATGAGATGGTTCAGTTACTTGCCCGAGGCCATACGGCTGGGATTTGGGAAGCCAGTGGCCAGAGTCTAGAGTTTCCTACCACCCCGACATTACATGCCTGAAGGGAATGGACTTACTAAAGTGTCAGGTGTTCCCTAGGATGAGGGACAGTGTGGTCACCAGATCAAATGACACAGACACTCAAGTGGCTTGTGAAAGACAGACAGAAACCCATGTTAGATCTCTGACTAGAGGCACATTTCCCACCCGGTCTCACTGACTCCATTGCCGGTACATACGATGGCTTTAGGACGAACATCATTCAACTTTTACACTGAATGTGTAATATTTGTACATTTCATGGATACCATGAAGATTATGACCAACCCATCAAACCTGACTTCAACATTGCTTAGAACGGGATTAAAGATTTCTTTAAGTAAATTAACATTAAAAAAAAAAAAACAACAACAACACTAGGCTCAGAGGGCTAGTGTTCCACCATACAAGAGTCTGCCTGCAGCACAGGAGACCCAGGTTCAGTCTCTGAGTTGGGAAGCTCCCCTAGAAGAGGGCATGGGAACCCACTCCAGCATTGTTGCCTGGAGAATCCCCATGGACAGAGGAGCCTGGCAGGCTGCAGTCCATGGGGTCCCCAGACTTGGACACGACTGAAGCGACTCAGCAGGCACGCAGTGTAGGTGGTGCTCAGCTGTGACCAGGAGAGCAGGCAGTCAAGAGCAGAGTCTGTGACCGCTGCTGTTAGGTTACCTGGTTCTGAAACTAGGCCCTCAACTTGCTGGTTGTGTTTTTTTGGCAAGACTCTCCACCTCGATGCCCCATCCGAGAGCCTCAGAGTCTGCTCAGTCCCACACTTGCCCATCTAATTGACAGAGAAGTCAAAACCTCTCTGGGCCATTGGGTCCCACTTTCCAGCCTGTTACAAAGGATCCTCAGGCACAAGTGTCCCGTGATGACTAAGAGAACTCAGGAGACCTGCTATCAGGCCCCTCTGCCCAGCCCCGTCTCATAATTTAGGCGTGTGTTGGGGCCAGGGGTATTTCCTGTGAAAGATAACTAAAAGTAAGACCTTCATTGACTCCTCCGTAGGCCATGAGTTTGAACATGACTAAAGGGAATGCAAAACAAGAAGCTGAGCTTACTAAGTTGGTTAACTCCTGTCCCACCATCTGCACTGAGTAGCTTTGTGCAAATTCTGAAGCCACAGTTAATCAACTTTTGTCCCAATTTGTCATGAGTCAAAGGTCAACTGGGCAGAGCTTGGTCACTAAGTCCCAAAAGGAGCAAAGTGGCTTCATGACCTCACCATGAGCTTGGCGACCCCCATGCCCTCCCTTGAACATGTTTCTGAAACTCCTCCAGCCTTGTTTCCTTCACCTTTTAAATAAGAAGATGAAAGTGAAAGTGAAAGTCACTCAGTCGTGTCCGACGCCATGAGACCCCATGGACTATACAGTCTATGGAATTCTCCAGGCCAGAATACTGGAGTGGGTAGTTTTTCCCTTCTCCAGGGGATCTTCCCAACCCAGGGATCGAACCCAGGTCTTCTGCACTGCAGGCGGATTCTTTACCAGCTGAGCCACCAGGGAAGCCCAAGAATATTGGAGTGGGTAGCCTATCGCTTCTCCAGTGGATCTTCTCAACCCAGGAATCAAACTGGGGTGGGTCTCCTGCATTGCAGGCGGATTCTTTACCAATTGAACTATCAGGGAAGCCCAAATAAGAATATATGTTCCATATATTTATCATGTTGTATTGGAGCCAAGAAAGTAAAGAATGCCTGCTTTTGCAAGATGGTTATACATGGGATCTACTAAAGGCTTTCTGCATTTTAAAAGAAATGATAGGCCTTACCGGGTGGTCCAGTGGCAAAGACTCAGGGCTCTCAGTGCAGGGCCCCAGGTTTGATCCCTCGTCAGGGAACTAGACCCCACATCCCACAACTAAAAGATTCTTCATACTGCAACCAAGACCAAATGCAGCCAAAGAAACTAAAAAGTTTTTTGCACTTGGATTGTAATTTTCCTATGCAGCTAATTAATATGGATTTCTCTCAATGGCTAAGGCCATTGAAATTCATATAGTAAAAACTTAGTTTGTATTGAAATGCGAAAAAGCACAGATACTCTTTATAGTAACTAGTTATGTCTCCAAGACTATTAATATTGTAAATATAGCCTTGTGGTTAGGATTTACTAAACCTACACATCAGTAAATTGTACTTGTTTATACACTGAAAAACAAACAAAAAAATGAATGACAATGCTACTCTAAGGAATAATAATGCACAAAAAGGGCCTGTCCTCTTGTGACCAAGTAATATTTGTGGCTCGTAAGTTCTGCCTCAGTCTCCTTCTGCTTTTGGATTCATTTCCTATTTTACACTTTTGTACAGTGTGTTTAATCTGACTCATTTTTGCGTTCAGCTATTAGCAAATATTTGGTCTCTTGAACTGCATCTTCTGTTCTCACCAAATGGCATTTATTTTTAGAAGATAAGAATATTTTTAAATTTACGGGACTGGAGGTTTTGCAAAATTCAGAACACTACTGGCTGAGACTGGCCTAGGATCACAGCGGAATGATAACCTCACCCCCTGCCATAAACACGATACCAGCTACCACCGACTGAGGCAGGCTCTGTTCATACACTTCCTCATGAATCCTAACCTGAGCTGAGAGTTCCAGTGTTAATAGTTCCCATTTTAATACATGAAGAAATCAAGCTCAGATGAGTTAAAAATAAATCTCTCCCCAACTCACAGAACAATTATGCAGAGGAGGTGGAATTTAAGCCCCGTCTGGTTGATTTCAAAGCCAGTCCTCTCTTCTGAAAGCTCTCCCTGGATTTCTTCTTTGTCTTCCCAGCATGCATCTCATCACTTAATTTGGTTCCTTATCTTGAGTCTGCAATAATCCTGTCTGCTTCCTCTGAGCAACTCTTCCCTGTATCCTTCATTTATCTGACTTAATCCAAATGCTCTGCTCTCCACAAAGCTAGGGACTACAGAAGTCCATAATCCTGTGTTTGAGCTTTGTGAGCAAACTTAAGTTTCCTATTTTGCATTAATTTCACCTAAGGGACCAAAGTGCATGGAGACTCAGGTGTGATTCTAGCCCCAGACCTTACTTAAAACAGCTGCCCTTCCCACAAAAGTACAAACCAAACTGTCTCCCCGTGACTCTGCCTTCTGTTTTTCCCATGCTGGGGAAACAAGGTGATGCGGTGGGCCTAAAACCCCACACAAAAGACCAGCAAGGGCCACAAACTTGAAGCCAGAGCTCGAACTCCAAGTTTCTCAGTGATGTTTAAGTGTCATAGCTATCAAAAAACATCATTATTACGGAAATTCCACAGGAAACTCAACTCTGTTACTGTGAAATTGAAACTCTCCAGCCCCTGAAGCCTGTTTTCCCCTCCTTGAAACACTTTTTTTGTAAAGGGATTTTGTTTTTGTTTCTGTTTTTAACATTAAGAAAAGACGGTTGCTCTGTTCCACAGCCTTAATCTTGAATCAGAGATCAAAGCCCCGGCTTCTCTTGTAGACATACAGCTTGTTTCAAGGTTCCATTGCTGTCACAGGTAACAAAGCTGTGCATCTCATCTTCACGCTTGTTTTTCAAAACAGTCTGGTTCCGTCACCCTACCCCAACCCCCTACCATCCTGCTTGCCACAAATCAGGCTCCCTTCTCCTGGACCCTTTAAAAAGCTCAGCATGACAGCAGTTTTCCAAGGCCTAGTAGCATTAGGACCTCCTCACGTGTTCGTTTGATAAACCTGCCTTGAGCATCCCAGGCTGGGTCCACAAGACTGCTCCTCCTGGAGTTCATGGCCATTCCCTGATGGTCACACATACAACACATACAACCCTAGCTCACTGCCTCAAAGGCAAAGCCCAGGGCTGGAGAAGCAGACCTCTGCCGCCCTCTGAGTCGACAGAGGCGGGAGGGATGAGAGAGGGGAGTGCAGAGTGTGGTCCAGGCGGAGAGAACAGCCTGTTGATTGGCTCTGCAGATGGGTAATCTGGCCAGCTGGGGAAACACAGCGGCCCATCTCAGAGCATCGCAGGCAGTGGAGACCCTGTTACTAAGTGGTCCTTCCACAGCTGGGGGCTGTCAATCTAAGAGGAACAGATTTCTGTCATGAAGGCATTTTCCAACCCCTAATTTTCCAGAGTAACCCACATCCTGGAGGGGAAAATGTGACCACACTCGGAGCTGCGAATCAGCCTCAAAACCAGGACGATTTACCAGCATCAGGACAAACCTTATGCACGGGCCTGGCTTCCTGGCACGATGCCTTCCTCAGTCCCCTACCTAACATTTTACCTGCAATTTCGTGCCCTTTTTCTTACAGAGATCCTCCAGATCTGCAGAGGTTTCATGTCCCACTGAGTCCGGCTCCACCCCTTGTTAGAACTCGGGACTTTGGGCATGAAGTCCAACTGTAGCGCTACCACTAATTATTGCACCGGGTCTGGGCTGCACGAGGAAAGAACTCATTCTTGATTCAGCAAAGCAGAGTGTGACGGAGGACTCCCCACAGGTGCAGGGAGGGTCAGAGACCTCACAGGTCAGCCTTCCCCAGGGACTCCGCTCCTTCTCATGAGCCGCCCCCCTACTCCAGTGATTATGGCCACCATGAGTCACTTTTGGTTTCCATTTCACATGCAGGGACACTTGCTCTTACAGGGTGTGCTGTGTGTGACTCAGCTTCCCCAAGTGAGCAATCCATCTGAGGACACTATTCCACAGCCATCACTCATTTCTCATTTATTCTTACTCACCCTTGTACTTAATTAAGCTCTCTTTCAACTTAGTCTGATGGGGACTATGTGAGTTGGTGACTACAAGACAGATGGGCTGGGAGATGTGAGACTATGTGAGATGGAGACAGATGGGCTGTAAGGGACAGGGGCCAGAGGTTCCAGCATGAGGTCCTCTAGATCCTAGAAGGTGGCCACCAAGCCTGCCTGGGGTGAACGAGGCAGGGAATGACCCCTCCTTCCATGACTGTTGTATTCTCTAGAATATGAGCTCCATGACAGCAGGGAGACTTGGCTTGCTTTGTTCACCATGCTTGGCCCACAGTAGTGGCTCAATAAATAATTGGTGAATGAATGAATAAATAGTATGTTACCTAGAATTTTGAGTTCAGATGCCTGGCCAGCAAACTGACTAATAAATGCAACATCACAGCAAACAATAACTGTCTTTGCCAATTTGCTGTTGTTATTGTTCAGTCACTAAATCATGTCTGACTCTTTGCGACCCCATGGACTGCAGTACGCCAGGCTTCCTTTCCTTTACTGTCTCCTGGAGTTTGCTCAAACTCCATGTCCATTGGGTCGATAATGCCATCCATCTCATCCTCTGTTGCCCACTTCTCCTCCTGCCCTCAATCTTTCCCAGCATCAGAGTCTTTTCCAGTTTGTAGGATATGCTATTTCCCCAAAGATGTACCCTGATATTAATTACCCTGTAGCTAGGATACCTGAATTATGACAAACCACTAAGGCTGTGAAACAAGGCTTTGCTTAGTGACAAAAAGCAAACACACATGCTGTCAGTCTATCTTTAGTCTACAGTAAGCTGTACTAACCTCAGCCAGAATGAACCAAAGAGCATGCTTTCCTTTTCAAAACTGCACCAGACTTTCAACATATGTATGAGGAGCACTTCATTTTTTTCCTACCTCCCCACCAGCAAAGGTCCCTGTTAAGTAGATTTCTGACTTGGCACCTTATATTCTATGGGGAAGAAGGGATTTGTTGAGTTTCAGAGTTAATAACCTCTTGGTCCTGGTGGGTCCCCAGAACTCATGGGGCCTAACCCTGACACCCCACCTCAGTAAGTTGCAGATGTGGAACTCGCAAGCCCCAAGGAGGGTACCTAAAGCCATGGTAATAAGACAGGATGTTTTCACAGCATCTCATCATTCATGAGTGTTGCTATATACTTTCATCTTATCTCACAAAAGTCCTGGAAGGAGGAGTTATTAGCCCCATTTTAAAGATGGGAAAATGGAGGCTAGTGGGCATTCCAGGACTCACCCAGGAATATATGGATCAGTAGACACCAGGGAACACCCTGGAGTCAGACCTTGTGACCTCAGCTCAAGGACCTCTGCATCCCCATTTCCCAGAGGAAAATGTCCAGGCCAGGGCAAGAATGAGCAGGAGAGTAGGTCACCTGACTCACCATTCCTGAAGAGAGGAGGACCAACTGAAAACTGCTGTTTCAAAACAATCAGCTGCCTTTTGCTGCGAAGTCCCCAGGAGGGTCTCACCTCTGCCCCTCACCTTGGTTTTGTTTCCCCAAACTGGACAGTGACTTTCTGGCTGTGCTGAGCGACTACCCGTCTCCTGACATCAGCCCCCCGATATTCCACCGTGGGGAGAAACTGCGTGTGATTTCTGAGTGAGTGAGCTTTCCAGAACTTTTATGATGCCCCCAAAGAATTTGATGCTGGTGGGAGTTGTTAGATTTTCTCTATGGTTATCTGGTTCCCCATGGGCCCTGGTCCTGTTGTGAGATGGGAAAGTTGGCCCAAACAGTGGGCCTCCAGGCTTAATCCTCCTGACTGCTGCTGGTGCTCTAAAACTTTCCCTGGCTCCTAGTTGCCCAATGGATAAAATTGAAATTTCTTAACTTGGCTTTTGAGACCCTTTATGATCCAGCTTCTATTTCTTATGTTGGCCTCATCTCCCCCCAACACGGGCAAGGTTGAGGTTATACATTAATGCAGACTCAGGAAGAGGACTCAGGGATCTGGGGGAAAAAAAAACCAAACAAACTTCTGATGATAAACAGAAAGGTATTGCCTTCTGACCTGTTGTCTCTTTTAGATTTGAAAAAGGCTGTAGACGACATAGGGGCTCTGAGCCCCTTTTATTTAGATCCTCACTGATGTAGACATGTGAAACTGTCTTGGTTACATCTCAGGGTCTAATTCAGCAGAGTAAACATTTATTTTTTAAAAAGCCTCCAACCATGGAAGATAAGCTAGAAACATCAGCTGCTGATCCCTGCAAACTGGCTATTTCCAGCAAGTGGGAAGACTTTCTGTTTAGATCAAAATGAGAGGATATACTTAAAAACTAAATTTTTGTAGGGAGAAAGTCTAGTTAATGTGGCCCAAGGACAGACCCTAAAAAAGGAACATCCCAACACACCTGGGATTAAATCTGGTTATTCTTTTCATTCACTCAATCACTCACCACTTCCCCAGTCACTCTTTTCTATTTGTTCTTATCCTTCTAGTGAAGGGGGCTGGTGGAAAGCCATCTCTCTTAGCACCGGTCGAGAAAGTTACATTCCTGGAATATGCGTGGCCAGAGTTACCATGGGTGAGTACATTTCTAAAATAGCATCAATAAAGCACCATCTCTGTGAGAGTGTGGGCTTCCCTGTGGCTCAAACGATAAAGAATCCGCCTGCAATGCAGGAGACCTGGGTTCAGTCCCTGGGTTGGGAAGATCCCTTGGAGAAGGGAAAGGCTACCCACTCCAGTATTCTTGCCTGGTGAATTTCATGAACAGAAGAGCCTGGTGGGGTTACAAAGAGTTGGATATGACTAAGTGACTAAATTTCATTTCTATGAGAGTGCATAGAGACATCCCACCAGGGGACACTGGAAAGGAAGGTGTTAGTTCAGTAGGGTCACTTCTAATCCTAGCCCAGTCTCTAAGGACAGAGGTGTCCTTAGGTTAACCCCTTCTCTCTCTGAGACTCAGTTTCTCCATTAGGAAGATGAATAATGGACCTCGCAGGTATAATGTGATGTTGCTATAGCAGTAAGGATTCAGGAACTGTGATCACAAGAGGCAGCAGACAAAAGTCAGCCAATCTGAGGCGCAAATCCAGAGACTGTCACTTAGTGGCTGTATGACAAGTGGGCAAGTATCAGCTTCCTATCCCCACTCATTAAATCGAGAGCGTAGTATAGAATGATAGGAACAATGATCTATAGTAATGGGACCAGAGTCTTGGGCTGTTAGGAGAATGAGAGAGGATGACACACAGATTCTTAGAACTGGGCCTGGTGTTGCCACCAGTTCCTCAGCACATACTGAGGGTGCACGGGCACTCAGTTGTGTCCAAATCTTAATGAGCCTATAAATGGTAGTCCATCAGGTTCCTCCCTCCATGGGATTCTCCAGGCAAGAATACTAGAGTGGGTTGCCATGTTCTCCTCCAGGGGATCTTCCTGACCCAGGGATCAAACTCATGTCTCCTGAGTCTCCTGCATTGTCAGCTGGATTCTCTACCACTGAACCACCTGGGAAACCCACTCAATACAGACCAGCCACATTCTTATCCAATCACATCCAGCATATGGAGAACATGCTGCCCAAAATGCTTCACACCCACCCTGACAAGTGGAGAAGTCAAGCAGAAAAGAAGCCCTTTTAAGTAACAGAGCATGCAGATGAGAAAGCAAAGATATTTCTCTCTCCTGCAGTCATACAGAAGAGGCCATGGGACATGAAGGTGCCCCTGGTGGCCAGCACACCCCAGCCAGGACAGGTGTGGCTCAGCCTGGCTTCCACTGTGGGGCCTTGGAAAAAAATTCTTCAGCCTCCACGAACCACAGTCTCCTCATCTGTCCAGCTACCAAGGCCAGAACTTGGCATATAGGACGGGAGAAAGGAACTCCACTTTTCACTTAAGGGGTCCAGAAATAACTTCTTTACAGTCAGAGAAAGACTCTGCAAGCCACCTGCTTACCTAGGGAAGCAGAGCAAACTGCCTAAATTTTTTGAAGTGTGGAACCCAGTGCATTTCATTCAGGGTTACTGATTCTGATGATGAATATCAAGAGTTGTCCCTGTGCTGAGAATGACAAAGCTGAGCAGAGGAGGGGCAGTGGTGGCTATGAGAGTTACTTCCTGAAAGAGATGTGAGTCATGTAACTCTGATCAGCTGTGTGTCATTGATCCACCCATGCACTCAGCCATCAGCCATCAGCACCTTCACGCTGAAGCGGCAGTGCTGAATGCCGGCATGAGTAGGGATGGGGGCTGAAGAACCCAGATGAGTAAGATGCAATGCTGACCCTACAGAGCTTCCATTATTACAGATGCAATAATGTCCTGAAAACACAGAGCAGGAAGAGAGGGGTGCAGCATGGCGGCCACGGAACTGGAAAAACGCAGCCCAGTTTAGCAGCGTCCACTGTGCTGTGGGTGCCCATTTGCTCAGTCGAGTTCAATTCTTTGTGACCCCATGGGCTGCAACTGCCAGGCTCCTCTGTCCATGGGATTTCCCAGGCAAGCATACTGGAGTGGGTTGCCATTTCCTACTCCAAGGGTGGGTCACTTCAACAAATTTCTTAATCACGCTGACCCTCAGCATCCTCATCAGTGAGACAGAGAGTATGCTCTGACCTTAGGTGGTTGATACAAAAGTTAGATTTCAAGTGCGTGACACGGTATGGGCCCATAATTAGTATTCATGCATGGATGTCGTTATTGCCATTGTTTTAATATCTTCATTTTTATAAGTGAAATTTCTTGAAAGGACTTGAAATGATGAGTGTTTATCACTTATGCTAAAACAAATTAATATGCCACGCATCATGGAGAACTAAGGGAACAGTTGAAATATTTGGCCGAATATGGCATTACCATGATCTTACCAACAAGAACACTCTTGGAGACCAGCACATAAGTAAAGCGGTATCTGATGTTATGTCTGCGGGTTTCTCACACGTGGTGGGAAGCCTCAGCCAGCCCTGCCAATGGCCTGCTTTCATGCCACGGGGAATATTAAAGGGTGAGAAACAGTAGAATGTTAATACTCCCACAACACTCGCTCATCCAGACGTGATCAAAAGCCAGGGCCCATTCACTGAAACCCAGCATCAATTAAGAAGAGATGGACGACTGCTTCCAAATACACAGCAGCCAACTGCTAACAGTGGTTCTGCAAAACCAGTCAGGGCCCTTCACCCCAGAACACAGACTCCTTTGTGCCCCCAGCTGCTTTCTAAAGCATGTTCAAAGTGCCCATTCTCCTCTGAAGGTGAACATTCCATTGGAAAGCTGGGCTACAGTATTATAACTGTTTTATTTTTAAGAGAGTGAAGTGAAAAAAAAGGCACAGAAGTGAACGGACATGCATCATGAAATGACAGCTGAGTTTAAAAACGTGTTGAAAAGGAGAAAACAAGGAGGAAACAGAACGTATGCAGGGTGGGGCGTCAGGCGGTGAAATCAGCCACCGCCATTTCTTTCATTTTCTTTCTTTCTTTCTCGTGTTGACTCATTCTTTCATGGCTATATACCAAGCTTAATAACCTGGACACCCGGGTGAGCGAGACAAAACCCCAAATGACAAGCATGGTCCCTGCCCCCGCGGGTGGAGGAGCTGAGTAGTCGGAGTACAGGAACATAGACATTAAATAACTACCAAAAAGATCCCTTATCATGTTTTAAGATGCTTTTATATAATACGGAATGGGTACCATGCAGCTGGCATTTGAGAAACAGGATGAGAAAGATGCTGTGTGCCTCTCCATGTCATTATTCAATGTAACACCTGCCTTGCAGTGGACACTCAGGAACTATTTGAAAGATTAAAAGAATGGATGAATGGACCATTGATTGCCTTGCTCTTTTTTTTTGTTTGTTTTTTAAATCCCAACAGCGGGTTTTATGTTAGCTGGACCTGGATCATTTCTGCATCCCTCCTGTCTTTTGGTGGGGAGGGTACATTCAGGGCACTCATGGCTGTCTTTCTTGTCCCCAGTTGGCTGTTTGAAGGGCTGGGCAGAGACAAGGCTGAGGAGCTGCTGCAGCTGCCGGACACGAAGATCGGCTCGTTCATGATCAGAGAGAGTGAGACCAAGAAAGGTGAGCAGCCTTGAACCCATCCTTCCATTCGGGGGTCAGAAAACAAGCTTTGCTCTGGGCTGACTCGTGCATCACTCGGCTCAGTTTCCCTTCCTCCCATGATGCACGCGAATCAACCCATGCGGTGAGCTCCCAGAAGCCCACACACCAGCAGTGTGGCCAGCACCGAAACCAGGGCCCTGGAGCCAGGCCGCAGGGAGCTGTTGGGGCACTGGCTCAGGCTCTGACCCACGCCAGGCCTGGCAGACTACCACTGCAGAATTTCCCAACAACTGAGAAAAGATGAAAACGCCAGTGGGCAGTGCCCGGGCCAGAGAGGATATAGGCTGCAAAGCTCTGTGACTGGGGCAAGTCATGTACTTCTCTTACCTCAGTTTTCTCATCTGTGAAACGGAGAGAAAACCTCTTCCTTGTGAGATTGTGGAGTGATTCAAATGTAGTAATATTTGTTGTGCTCTCTCGACACAGCAGACCTTCAATCTTAGCCCCTGCTGAGCTCTACAATGAAATCAGGCAGCTAAGAGGATTGGGACGAACAGATTCACCCCGGCCTTCACCAGTGTAATTTTCATACTCCTACACACTAAGTAATTCAGTGAAAAAAATAGCCGGGCTTTACCATGGTTCAAAGCAAGAGTCTCCAACTCTAGTTTAGCCTGTATGAATCACTAAGAAGTCACCTCCTCTCTCTAAGCCTCTTTTCCTTTCTCTATAACATGGGATTAACAATGGGAACATGTTTGGCAGGTGTCTGGAATAGGTGGTGGTGGTTTAGTTCGCTAAGTCATGTTCGACTCTTACGACCCCATGGACTGTAGCCTGCCAGGCTCCTCTGCCCATGGAGATTCTCCAGGCCAAAATACTGGAGTGAATTGCCATTTCCTCCTCCAGGGGATCTTCCCAACCCAGGGATCACACCCGGGTCTCCTACATTACAGGCAGATTCTTTACCAACTGAGCTACAAGGGAAGCCCTTCGAGGGAAGTCTGGAATAGAGTATGCATAAACTCACAGAAGCCAAACATTAATAGCTGGGGGTTAACTCAGACTAACTGAGAATTAATATTAACTTCTTGAATATAGAAAATAGCTCCAAGATCTCAGCCTGTTTCTTGTACACCCACCATCAAAGAAGAGAAAATGTGGTTTCTGAGACTATCTCTCATGTGCTTATTAAGCATCAGAGCTACCTGGTACTGGATGGAGCCTTCCAGTAAAATGAGGGTCAGCTTTCCTCTGAGGAAGCAGGGACCTTCTGTGTGATATAATGAAGAATCCAGGACTGACCTTTTTTCTTAAAAAACCTAAATATGCAGGGTGAGAGCAAAAGCAAAGCAGAGGCGAAACTTCCTATTCAGGTCCCAGGGGGTCTCCTGAGGCAGGAGACCCACACCCAGGCAGGGTCAAGGGGTGGTAGGGAAGGACCCCAAGTGTAGCTGCCAGAGCTGATCTAAAAATAGACTGAGCCACAGCCTGGGTGGGGGCAGCAGGCTCTGCTCCATAGAGTATGCAAAGTTCTCTTAAGTTTCCACCTGCAGCTCTTGAACTGCTCACTGTCCTTTCAGTCCCTGTTGCCATTACCGGAAGACACACGCTAACTGACGCAGAGGGCGGGCCTGGGAGAGCAAGGGATGCTGGCCACTAGAGAGGCCTGCTCCAGGAAGACAAAGGTCACACCCACCTTGGGGCAGCCACTTCTGAGCTGCGTGCCTCCAGCCATCTCACCCTGAGTCTCAGTTTCTCCAGCTGTAACAGTACCTGAGGACAATACCTCCCAGGGTCTTTCTGAGAATCAACAGAGAGGTTGCTATTAAATAGCTCAGCCCCTGACCCAGCATATGCAAAGCCAAAACTCCCCACTCACTGCCTTGTGAGTCTTTTTCCTCCCAGAACCCTAGAAGACAGAGCAAGGAGGACCCGTGTGTGTGTGTGTGTGTGTGTGTGTGTGTGTATGTGTGTGTGTGTGTGTGTGTGTGACTCAGTCATGTCCGACTCTTTGCAAGCCCGTGGACTATATCCCACCAGGCTTCTCTGTCCATGGAAATCTCCAGGCAAGAATACTGGAGTGGGTTGCTATTTGCTACTCCAGGGGATCTTCCCAATCCAGGGAATGAACCCACTTCTAATGCACTGCAGGCAGACTCTTTACCATCTGAGCCACCAGGGAAGCCCAAGAACCCTTACACATGACCTAAGCTCAGTTCTCTCACTTTCCATTTGAGGAAATGGAGGCTAAGAGAGGTGCAGACACTCACCCAACATTCTACTCCATGCTCCCAATGGGTGGGGCTCCATCCCTACTCAGGGAGCTAGATCCCACATACCACAACTTAAGAGTTTGCATGCTACAACTTTAAAAAAAAAAAAAAAGATCCTGCATGCTGCATCAAAGATCAAAGATCCTATGAGCCACAGCTGAGACTCAGTGCAGCCAGATAAAATAAATACATGAATAGTTTTGAAAAGAAATTTTAACAAGAACATTGCAATACAGTTAATACAACTGGACTGCTCAAATACCACGTTCCTGGAGATTCTAAAGAGTGAGCTACATTCAAACAGATGAGGCTCGAGCAGTTGTTGCTCAAAACACAAGAGCATGTATCTGGGTACCGTGGCGTATCACAAGGCTGAGAAGGTCTCTCCGCCTCCGCATGGTGGGCTCCTTAGCTGGTGGCCCTGGGGTGATGACCTGTCCTCCACTCCCTGCAGGTTTTTATTCCCTCTCGGTGAGACATCGGCAGGTGAAGCATTACCGAATCTTCCGTCTGCCAAACAACTGGTATTACATTTCCCCGAGGCTCACGTTCCAGTGCCTGGAGGACCTCGTGAATCACTATTCCGGTAAGAAACACTCCGTCAAGACCGACACGTGACATCTCTGCGGCTCACTGCCTAACCCCCCAACCCCAACTCCAGGCACTCAGTCCAGGCTGCTCCCCTAGACCTGCCTGGTGATTTACTTTGCTCTCTTGTCCATCCTGCCTTCTTCAAATGCTCTTTTCTCAGTAATTCAGACTGCAAATTTCAGGCTAAAACAGACTGAATGTGAATGCTAAGTAAGTAAAACGCAGCCAACCTCAACTTCATCCTCTCTCTGCTTGTAAGTGAAATGAATCAGGACGCCCCTACAGTCAAAACCACAGATGGTCTGCACTTCCTTAAGTGGGTTGTACACTCGGGCCTCTGGGGCTTTGCTCTGAAATGCCCTTCATTTCCCCCTTTCTGCATGTCAGAGTCCTCATCGACCTTCAAGGCCAACAGGAAGCCAGCTCTGTGATGAAGCCCTCGGAGTTAGAAGACGAATGGCCTGTTTTCTCTCTGCTCCCCTGGCATGCCAGGTGTTTTTCTCCCTAGAACTCTGGGCGTTCCGCCTGGAGACCTAGTTTAGTGTCTACTAGTCCGTGTTTCTCAACAAGCTCTTAGAAAGCAGGGATTATGCTTCATTCATCTGAATGTCCTTCCTGGGCCCAGGAGACAAGTCCAAGCATGCCATGCTGACCAGAGCATCCTCCAAGACGGCGGATGCAGAGTGGGGTTTGATGGAGGTGACGGGTGTAGTGCATAGAGTGGGAAGGGGAACTGTGAGTTAGACTGACCCAAACGCCAGGTCAGGAGTTAAAAGGTTCACCCTATGGAAAGGGAGAAATGGTATTTAAAAAAAAAAAAAAAAAAAGTGGCTGAAAGCTGGCTCTGAAGCCATTTTGTGTTCAGATCCCAGATCTGGGCAACCTTGGGCTGGTGGTTCACCTTTGAGCCCATTCTTCTCCATGTCGCGCAGACGCTAAGTGTTCCTACCTTGAAGACCTGGTGAGAGTGTACCGAGTTAGCGCAGGGAAAGTGCAGATGAGAGCACCCCGGATGTAAATGTGGGCTCCTGCTAGTGAGCCACCATGTGAGCCACTGTTCCCTGACCAGGAGGGCGCCCTCCTCCCCGCTTCTGCCATGTGAGAGAAAGGAAGACAGAAGTCGCTTTCACTGCACAAGCATCTTCCCTCTTCCACATTCCAGACGTCTGAACCCAAGCCGTGGATTCTTTAGGATGTGTGATCCTGAAAGCCCTTCCAAGGTGAAAGGAGGCATCCACAGCGCTGGGTTATCACACCTGGCCTGTGAGAAGGGCAGGTCAGGAAGAAGGAATGGTCACCCGGGAGACCCATGGCCAAACTTGCCTCTGGGCTCTATGAGCTCTTGGGTGAAGACCTCCACCTCGTGGAGCCCACATCACTGTTCACGGAAGGTGGATGAGAGTGACCCACCTACAGGTGGTTGCCACAATTCTTGAATCTGACAGCTCACGCAACGTGTCTATCTGAGCTTGGCACATGGCGGGTGCAAAATAAATGATAGAGCAAATATTACTCCCATGACACCTGAACACCTAGCGGCATAGCTAAAAATGAAAGAGGAAGGGAGTCCTGGAAGAAGTCAGCTTTTACTGATCATGAGTAGAAGTTGGTCGTGGTATTTGGCTTTTAATAAGAATCATCTGAGAGGTGTGGAGACCATAAGTTTTGCATAGACAAAAGCAAACATGAAAAGGATGCTGGCCCGGCAGAGATGTTTACAGAGCAGGAGGTCCATGAGGCTTTCCTGCCGTGAACCCCCGAGGATCGCACGGCAGCACAGAAGCGTGCCTTCCGAAAATGTGCCCCACGTCACGCACCAGCACAGAGGTCAAAGCCAGCACTCCCCTCTGCGAGTGACTGAAAAGGGCCCGGGGCCCTGCAAGGATTCTGGTACCTTCGGGACCCCATGGTGGGAGTAACGTGGCCAATTTACGTCCCACCACGTTCTTCCTAAAGGCGCAGAATCTGAGAAAGCATGCACTCAGGAGTGTGAACAGACTTGTTTTATGAGTTATTTGTATTTATCATCCCAGTGCCTTTGGGAAAATTATTTAATAACAATAATTATTCAATTCTATTATTATTCAAGTTTGTTATTATTGAATTTAACAATCTTGGAGCCTCAGTTTCTGCATCTATAAAATGGGGATTAAAATGCCTCTTAAAGGATTATCTTTAGGACCAAAAAAAAAAAATCATGCCTGTGACTGGCTGTGACCTTGAGCTCATGACTTGACCCCAAGGTCCTTGGGCTCTTCATTCCCCAAATGGGTACACAGTACCAACAGCCAGAGCAGTTCAGGGCTCCCTGAACTGACAGCTGCCAGGCTCACTCAGCGTGGGGCTGAGGCTATGTGCTCAGAAGTGCCAGTTCTCTTCTTTGCCAAAATGTATGTTTCACCCTAAGCATTAACCTTTGTAAGGAAGGTGCTCTCTACCGCCGCTGGTTTCTTTCGTCTTTGTGTCTAACTTGGTGTCCCTCGCCTCCTAACCTGTGAGGTCGTTTCAATTTCCAACCCGTGACAGGTAATTATTTCAGGTTCACATCTAGTTAAGCTCCCTGTAACCTCAGGGTCCAATCTTACATCCCTCAGTGCGTGCCAGCATGGGTGGACATCAGTCCACGGTGAAAGTCACGCGGACGCGAAGCATTACTGACAGTTGCTCTCTGACTTGATTCTTCAGCTACAATTCCCCTTTGTTCTTTGTTCTTTGGCAAGGACATCCCAAGAGCTCTATCAATGTGATGGAGACAGAGCCCAGCAGAGGGGTGCTGTGCTTCCTAAACCCTAGTGATGAGCGGTCTCAAAGCCGGGGTGGCTGCATCCGGGCAGGACGTCATCTCCCACAGCACATGAGACCCACTCTCCATCCTCAGTAGGGCCACAGAGAATCTACTGCATCTGTGAGAACATCCGAGCACTGCAGTCTCATGATGACATGGGCTAGGGGAAGGCTTTGAAGAGATAGAGGCTCTATCTTAAAGCTCCTAGAGAGATGGGGGACCCTGGAAGCTCAAGTAGGAGCTATTAACAGGAAGATAAAAGGAAAGGATTTATTCAATTTTCATCCTCTCTGTGCTTGAGTATCTAGGGTAGAGAAGAGAGAAGTTTCTTTTTTTGTCTTTGTCCATTTTCTTCTCAATTTTGCCTTTTATCTTTCTGTTTTTCGCCTCCTATTTCTGTGTCTTTCGTCCTTTTTGGTCAGTTTTTGCTTCTTCCCCTCCTTCCCTGTTACCTAATTCCCTCCTCTCTTCGTCTTCCTTCCATCCTTCCTCCCTTCTCTCTCCTTTCCTTTCTGTCTTCTTCCCTTATTTCCTTTATCTCTCTTCCTTCCTACAGAGGCATCAGCCCCACCCATGCTATATGGACCCCCGTTCTGTGTGCCGTGGGGGACGCAGCAGTGCACAGTGCCGCCCAGCACGCAGGAGGCTGCCCCCAAAGCTGATGGCCTGGCACGCTGGTGGGAAACCCCTGAGTGTGGGGTCTCCCTCACACGGGCACTCTGCCAGCTGTTCTCACAGGTCAGCTCCACCCTCTCATCCAACAGTAGAGGATTCAGGTTCAGACGGGGTCCAGGTGATGCGCTATCTGGGCGGAGCTGAAACTCTACCCCAAGTCTGGCTGACTCTGGGTCCTAAGGTCTACTCTTGCCTTGTATCAAGCTAAGCACAGTGTGCACTCGGGGCATGTTGAGATGTCTTCAACAGCTGCGCACATGGTTCTCAGCCCCTCCCAAATCTCAGCCTCAGTTTCCCCTCGTGAATATCCAGGGCCCCACAGCACGCACTGGCTGGGGCATCTCAGAGCCGCTGACCGGTTCTCTGCTTTCTCCTCAGAGGTCGCCGACGGCCTCTGTGTGTGCTGACCACGCCCTGCCTCACTCAGACTGCGGCAGCCCCAGCAGTAAGGGCCTCCGACTCACCCGTCACCCTGCGCCAGAAGACCTTCGACTGGAGGAGAGCAATAAGGTGTGTGTGTGTGTCCTCCATGAATGTATAAACCCCAAACCAGCACGTGAGTTCAACACATAAAAACTGTGGCCTATTCTTGCCAGCCTTGCTACCCCCTTGCTCTGAGCAGGTGCAGACCCCAGGAATCCTAGTGTCCCTGGGAGACCGACCTGTCTCAGCTCCCACGCCCTGGGTGGCGTGGCCCCAGCAACTCCCTGCCATGGCCTCAGTACCCTCAGTTCTGCACACATTCATTCAGCACTCCTTGTCAGTTGAATATTTTCTAGCTGAATGATACCCCCTTGCGCTTTTCTAATTGCTAGTATCCTAGAGAGCAACACACAGATCAATCTCGTGTAAATTTAATATTGTTGTAAACTCAATCGTGAAGCTTAAACCCACCAGCAAAATCCTAAGGTGGCTTCATACTTTAAGGGGGAAGAAAGATCTTCCTTTATTTGCTCTGATTGTCAGCTATTGCATTTAAGGGGTATCTGTAAGTGGAGACTGCTGGGTTACCTTACTAATTAGATAATGATCCAGACATCCCACTGGTAAATTCAAAGAAAATCAGTGATCAGAACTTCCTAGGAAATAAAACAGCTGTTCCTTGTAAATTATCATGAAGAAAGATTCATTAAAATGTACAGCTGGAAGTTTAGCCATCCAAGGAAACAGTGGCTCAGAGAGGTCAAGTGATTTCTCCAAAATTACACAGCCACAGATGGAAGAAGCAGAATCAGAACAAGTTCGATACATATTAACCAGGCTCTTCATTTGTTTTTCTTCCTTTTCTTATTCTCTTGTCCTCCATCCCATTACATCTTCTGTTCGCCCCTTTCTCTGTCCACTATCTACCCACTAGCAGACAGCAAGAGGACCCAGAGGGGGCAGAGAGCCCAGTTGGTGTGGATGAGTCCCTTTTCACTACGGCCTTCGGGAAAGCATCGCCTCGTACTTGTCCCTGACGGGAGATGACAACGCTTCCTTCGACCGGAAGAAGAAAAGCGTGTCCCTGATGTACAGCGGGAGCAAAAGGAAGAGCTCTTTCTTCTCGTCACCACCGTACTTTGAAGACTAGCCGGAGAACAGATACCATGGTGTTTGCCCAAAAGAACAGAGGTTATGACTGTCACCTGGCATCCTTCACAGAGGCACATGGTCCCTGGGGAAACTCACATCTTCCAGAAGCCAAGAGAAGCCACGTGGAGAACTGAACTCTTGTCTTCTGTATCCACATCACAACAAAGGGAACCCCTCCCTGGTGTCTGATCAGGCACACTGCAAAATGTTGACTCCTGGCATCTTTGTGCAAGGAGGTCGGAAGAGCCGTGTGTGTGTGTGTGTGTGTGTGTGCACGCTATGTCTGTGCAAAAGACAAAGATCCTCTCTCACAAGAAAGTGCACCGGTGCCGCTCTCCAGCACACCACCCAGCTAGGCTCCCTCTGAGGTCACTAGAGAAAACTTCTGAATGAGAAAAGCTTGAGAAGAAAATGAGCCAGAAGCTACAGCCTGGCAGACAATCTGGGTTTGCAAATCAATCCCCTGCACTGAACTTTTGAAACCCATCTGTAAAGAGCCCTCTGGGCTGCAGCTCCTCTCTTTCTAAGGGAGCTCAGTGACACTAAACGCTAACCTTCCTTATGAGCCCCTAGTCGGAAGATCCCTTTGGGCTTCTAGCTCCAAAACTACATATGTAGAAGTCAGGCGACTTCCCTACTTATGCAGAGACCAGGGGAAATGGGAGAGGAGGGGGTTGCCAATGGGGAAAGCACAAGGGCGGGCCTGGAACTGAGCGAGATTTCGCGACAACACCAACCATGGCTCACAGCACACAAAGGGCTTCTCTGGGATACTGAGGTTCTTGCCTATCTTTATGCACCCATTACTCATTCATGATTACCAGAAGAGGCACTGTGTTAAGTCTGTAGGTATCAGGTATTAGGCCAGCAGTATAGACAGGAAGAAAATATTTGTATAGACAAGTACTGTGGGATAGTGTGCTGTGCTAAGTCCCTTCAGTCATGTCCGACTCTTTGTGACCCCCTGGACTGTAGCCCGCCAGGCTCCTCTGTCCATGGGATTCTCCAGGCAAGAATACTGGAGTGGGTCGCCGTGTCCTCCTGGGACTAGGTGACCCAGGAGTTCATGTCTCAGCTGGATCCTTAAGTTCTGGAAGGGCTGGCTGGACTGGATAAGTAAGAATGGTTGGATTTTTTGAAAAAAGGAACTTGATAAGTTCTAAAGAAATCATCCATCCAGTATCTTCTTCTAAAAAGAGTCTGTCAGTCACATGAATAAAAATGCTAAGCTCCAGAAAAGAGGGGAACCAGAGTGGCTTAGTTCTGTCAAACAGAATTTTAAGAGATGAGAGAGAAAACACCACAAATTTCTAGAGAAGGAGAAACAATTCTCTCCGGATCCTGTTAGGAAGGGGTTGCAGTTGCCTCTACGACCTGTTTCCCTGCAGTTGCAAAGGGGTTCCGGGAGAGGAGGGGTGCTGCTGATAGGAAAAGTCTGTTCATCATATGCATTCCAGCCATCTGAGATCACTGCGCTGGTGGTGTGTGCACATGCGTTTACACGATTTTCTGTATCATCGGATTCCAGAGTGTTTATCCAAGAGGACGTTTGTGGTTTCCTCAACACTCCCCACAGGCTATTTCTAAAGGGCCGGCGATGTATGGGAAATGAATGTAACTCTGGGGACGCCAGCTCCCCACCTCACCAATGGCAGATGTGCGTACTGCGTCTTCAGTATTGTTTTCCGTTGTAACCAAGGAATGGTTGGGACGTTCGGGGAGAACTCGGCGGGGCGGGAGGTGGGGCAGGTTTAATATGGGAAGCATTACATTTTGCTAAATCATGTATTTATTCCTGATTAAAATAAGCCTAATAAATATTTAATTCTCGGGGACTCCCCTAGCAGTCCAGTGGTTGAGACCTTGCCTTCCAGTGTAGTGGTGGGGAGCGATCCCAGGTCAACGGGCTAAGGCCCCACAAGCCTCACGGCCAAAACATAAAACAGAAACATGTTTTTACAAACTCAACAAAGACTTTAAAAGTGGCCCACATTAAGAAATATTTAATTCTTGGCATGCTGGGGAGAGGTTCCTGGGTGAGGCCACTGGGTGGTTAGTTCAGAGGCTCTGTAGGTTAAGGATTTTTAAAGAAACTTGCAGCTGGAGAGAGAGGAAACCAGGGAACACAAGAGGAAGCCACACGGGTTAGTGTATCAGCGTCTCCTTGAGGTGCAGTCATAAGAAAACAGGGTTTCGTGACTTTTGAGGCTGTCTCATCTGACTTGGGGCTGGACATCCAAGATCCAGGGAGATAACAACTTCTTAGTGATTGTTACAAAAGTCTGGTCTCGCCTAGACACTCCTGCATGTTACTTGTGATAACTCTGCAATTTCTTCTTCCAAGAATTCCTTCCAGAGATATGTTTTTGGACACCAACTAGATACCAGATGCTATTCTATAGGCTGCAACCATTGCAGTGAAACCAGAAGAGGACCCTGCAAGCAAGCAGGGGGCAGGCAGTGTCCTGCCCAACCTAAGTCCCCAGGGGAGTCTCTCCTCTACTTGCGTCCCCTCCCTTCTGCCTGAAGTTCCTGGCAACCCAGACCCAGCCCCTCAGATGACAGCAAGAACCTAGGATGACAGAGAAACACATAGAAGGAACGTGGCCCCAGAGAAATCATGAGATATCTGGACTCCCCACCTGGGAAAATGTTATGGGAAAGAGAAAAAAGAAACTCACATTATTTAAGCTGCTTTCATGATGGGTCTCCTTATTAAAGCAGTTGAGCATTTGCTTCAAAGTGTAGAGAAATAAAAGGGCTTCCCAGTTGGCTCAGTGGTAAAGAATCCACCTGCCAATGCAGGAGACTTGAATTCTATCCCTGTGTCGGGAAGATCCCCTAGAATAGGAAATGGCAACCCACTCCAGTATTCTTGCCTGGAAAATCCCATGGACAGAAGTACCTGGTGGTTACAGTCCATGGGGTTGCACAGAGTCAGACATGACTGAATGACTGAACACACACACTCTCGCACAGAAATAAACCTGATTTGCAGATAGTGAGATAACTTTATAAAAATCCAATGGACCTAGCAGACAAAGTATTAGAAACAATAAGAAAGCAGAGCAGATGCAGAACCAACTTAGTTCCCAACACCCATGTTTACCGACTGGAGAGTAACAAAGAAAACACGAAACCAGTCAGGAAGGGTCTTGCCTCACAGCAAGTTTGCAAAGCTTTTATGGAGAAAAGTTCAAAACTCTATGAAAAGATAAGGAGACAAAAATACTATAGGCCTGGTTATAGGGTTAAGCTGATATAAGAGCTAATATCCTAAAAACATATTTTGCCAACATGATTTGAAAAAGTACATGAAGTTCAGTTCAGTCGCTCAGTCATGTCTGACTCTTTGCGACCCCATGAATCGCAGCACGCCAGGCCTCCCTGTCCATCACCAACTCCCAGAGTTCACTCAGACTCACGTCCATTGAGTCCGTAATGCCATCCAACCATCTCATCCTCGGTCGTCCCCTTCTCCTCCTGCCCCCAATCCCTCCCAGCATCAGAGTCTTTTCCAACGAGTCAACTCTTCGCATGAGGTGGCCAAAGTACTAGAGTTTCAGCTTTAGCATCATTCCTTCCAAAGAAAGCCCAGGGCTGATCTCCTTCAGAATGGACTAGTTGGATCTCCTTGTAGTCCAAGGGACTCTCAAGAGTCTTTTCCAACACTACAGTTCAAAAGCATCAATTCTTCGGCGCTCAGCCTTCTTCACACTCCAACTCTCACATCCATACATGACCACTGGAAAAACTATAGCCTTGACTAGACGGACCTTAGTCGACAAAGTAATGTCTCTGCTTTTGAATATGCTATCTAGGTTGGTCATAACTTTTCTTCCAAGGAGTAAGCATCTTTTAATTTCATGACTGCAATCACCATCTGCAGTGATTTTGGAGCCCCCCCAAAAATAAAGTCTGACACTGTTTCCCTGTTTCCCCATCTATTTCCCATGAAGGGATGGGACCAGATGCCATGATCTTCATTTTCTGAATGTTGAGCTTTAAGCCAACTTTTTCACTCTCCACTTTTACTTTTATCAAGAGGCTTTTTAGTTCTTATTCACTTTCTGCCATAAGGGTGGTGTCATCTGCATATCTGAGGTTATTGATATTTCTCCTGGCAATCTTGATTCCAGCTTGTGTTTCTTCCAGCCCAGCGTTTCTCATGATGTACTCTGCATATAAGCTAAAGTACGTGAAACTACTGTCCAATTCCCATCAGGAATATTTTTAAAAATCAGTGAACTTATTCTGGCTTCCTGGGTAGCTCAGTGGTAAAGAACCCACCTGCCAGTGCAAGAGACACAATTTCAACCCCTGGGTTGGAAAGATCCCTTGGAGAAGGAAATGGCAACCCACTCCAGTATTCTTGCCTGGGAAATCCCATGGATAGAGAAGCCTGGCGGGCTACAGTCCATGGGTTCTCAAAGAGTCAGATGTGACTTAGTGACTGAACAAAAACAATATTAAAATGTATCCCAAAATATATACAGAAGCATCAAAGCCCATGAATAGAGAGGCCAATTTTGACTAAGAGAAGTAGCAGGGTGGGTGAGTGCTCCTAAGAGGTACGTGTGAAAACAGTGTTCTGGACCCAAACTAGCATCTCCCTCGCCCCCAGATGGTTTAATGGACTCAGCGTGGTCTTAGATGCCCTCTTTGAATCAGGAGCTGAGCTAAGTGTTAAGGCTGTACTAAGGAGATGAGCTGACTCATCAGAAAAGACTCTGATGCTGGGAGGGATTGGGGGCAGGAGGAGAAGGGGATGAGAGATGAGACAGCTGGATGGCATCACCGACTCGATGGATGTGAGTTTGAGTGAACTCCAGGAGTTGGTGATGGACAGGGAGGCCTGGCGTGCTGCAGTTCATGGGGTCGGACAAAGAGTCGGACACAACTGAGCGACTGAACTGAACTGAACTGAAGGAGATTAATCCCGTACCCAATCAAGCTGCAGTCACAGTAGAAATGGAATAAGCTGTGCTAGAAAACATAACAAGCAAGTAAAACAAATCAGAATTCCTAAAAATCACCAAGCAGAAGTCTCTTCACCACAGTGAGATTCTTTCTGTTTTAGAGATGGAGAAAGGCTTCGAGGTCCCATCCAGCTGAGCCCTAAAGGTGGAGTGAGTTTCCAGGTGGAAAACAGGATGTGCTGACCACAGATCAGTGTGGAAAAGATCTAGAGGAAGGCATGGCATTTTCTAGGAATGGTGGTGGAGCTGTTGAGCCTGGACTGCAGGGTTTGTGTGGGAAGGGAGAGAGGAAAATTTAGCGTGAGGCCAATTCCTGGGGCCTGGAGCTCACTCTGAGGAATGTAGAATTGGGGCAATGTTGTAGGAAAGCCATGGAAACTTTTTTTAAGTCCTGTAAATCACAGTATGGCGGACACAACCTCTTCTACCTTCTCTTAAAACTGGTCAAGGGGTCAGTGCCACAGAATTCAGGCTTGCAACACGGCCTCCCCTTCCTTCAACCTCCCACGAGGGTAGGTGAAACCTCCCACCTCCCAACCTGCTTTTGTTTGGAATTGCCTTTGCTTGGCATCAGACATGGGGAACTGGGTTTCTTAAGTTCCCACAGGGTGCAGCACACTTTATAAACCTTATATCGTGACTCCTCAAATCCTCGGGAGACAGAATTAATCACACCCATTTTATCCATGAAGCAGGTAAAGTAAAGGGTTTCACTCAAGGCTAGCATCTTAATGCAAGCTTCTCTGATTCTAGGCTCTTTCTCTGACACATTAAAACCCTGAACGCATCCCAGGCTCTTGGAGAAACATTGTCACAGTGTGGAAGAACACAGGATTTGGCTTCACAGGTTCAAGCCCCTAATGCAGTGCCTTCTTGACTGTGTGTTCTTTAGCAGGTCACTAAACATCTCTGAGCCTTGGCTTTCTCATGTCTAGATTAGAAACAAAATAAATGTCCCTTGCAAATCAATGTCAGGAACCTATGAGATCATGTATTGAATGGATTTATGGCCCCACACATGCTAAACAAATACATATAAGCTATTAATTATCACAGGAGTCTGTCTCGTTCAAATTTCAATAGTTCTGGCCCCAAAATTTGCAAAAAGACTGAAGATTTTATCCAAGAATATATCACCACCTCACTCTCATTCCTCCAAACATCTGTTGGGAGAGAGCACGTTGAAGGAACTGTTAATATATTGAAGTATTTTAGTTCTCTCCATTCCAAATAATTTCACATGCATCCCAAAGACTGCGGGGAACAGTTGTAAAAGCTATCTCTAAATGACTAAAACAGAAGGAGGATTTATTTTTAAATACACTACCATTTGTTATAACAGATTCGTTTTTGAAATTCCCCAAACATCTAAACCCTCCAGAACTTTTGAAAGGAAAATTCTGCCTTCTGGGCCTACTGGAAGGCATCTTTGGTGTCCTCTGGGTCCCCTCGAGCGTCTGGTTTCTGAGAGGGCCCTGGGGGAGTCCCTCTGGGATCAACTCAAAGCCAGGAAGGTCTGCTTTCAATCCCAGAAACTGCAAGATGTTTGTGCTCAGGGCTCCTGCCACTCGAATGGACCCCGTACGCAGGGACAGACTGAAGACCACCCGAAGCGAAGGACAAGAAACACAGGAGAGAGGTGGAAGGAAGGGAAGTGGACCGGCCTGTGGGTCCCAGAACACACACCACGGCTCCCCTGCCCAGGTTTGCGAGCCAGCTCCTTCACTGGCCGTGTGTCAGTCACAGAGCATCGACCGTAACACAGCGGTGTTGCGTGCAAGAGCCGGGCACTGCTGGCCCCTGCTGTCCTGCAGTTGACAGTCTGTGGGAGAGACACACATGGCAGGAAGAGTAATTCTGCACTGGTGGGGAAGCGGGAGAAAGGCTGGATAAGATTTACAGGTGGCAGCGGCCACAGGAAGGGGGTCCGACCCGAGGCTGGAAAGTCTGAAAGGAGTCCCTGAAAGACAAGTAGGTCGGGAAAGAGAACGACGGAAGAAAAGCACTTCAGGCAGAGGAAGCACCTGGAGGAGGCTGAATAGAGCACAGACCTCTCAGTGAGTTCTAGAAGGCTCCGTGGCTGCCGGAGATAGAGAAAGCGGCAGGAGGCGCTGCTGCCTCTCAGGGCGGAGATGACGCCCATCCAGCCTCAACTGTGCGCTCTGAACTGGCACTTCTCTACCCTCCTCGTGGTCATGGGTTTGGACCCCAGGAAGGCTGGACAGAGCTGGATGTGGTTTGATGGCTTAGAATCGCCAGGTGGTCATGTCACTGGCCCTGACGGTTCTCCATTGCTCTTTCCTCTGAGTCACTTAACAGTCTCCTCACTGCTCTCTTTTCCTCCAGCGCCGCCCCCTTACATGCCTCCACCAAGCTCTAGAAGTCTGGCCCATCGACAGTAAGAGTGTTCACTGTACCACTACTGCCAGTAGCCAAAAGGGGGAAGCAACTCAGATGTGAGTCCACAGACGAATGGGCCAACAAAGCATGGTGTACACACACAATGCGATATCACTCGGCCTTAAAAATAAATGAAATTCTGATGCATGCTCCAACGTGGATAAACCCTGAGGACATGAAATGAGCCAGTTACAAAAGGACAGATCTCATAGGATTCCACTAACATGAGATAAATTCGTATTAGAGTGGGGAAATTCATAGAAAACAGAAAGTAGAATAGACGTTACCAGGGGCTGGGAGGAAAGGAGAGTGGGGAGATAGTGCTTAATAGGTGCAGAGTCTCTGTTTGGAATGATGGAAAGGTGTTGCTGATGATTAACACTGATGGTCGCACAACGTTGTGAATGTACCTAATGCCAGTGAATGGTATGCTTAGTAATGGTGAAGATGGGAAACCAAACCAGCAAACAAGCAAAAGCTGCCAACGGCTCACATGCACTCAGGATAAAACCCAAGGTGTTCAGTGCAGTCTGGCTGCTCTCTGCCTCCCAGCCTCTACTCCACGGTCCAGGCAGACCCTGCCCTTCAGCCGCACTGCATGATGGGCAGATCCCAGTGAGGAGCCCTTGATGCCAGGACTCGGTTGCGTGCCAGTACAGCCTGCAGCATCAGCAAGCACAGTCCCTCTCCCAGGGCTCTCCCTGCTCCCTAAGCTTGGTGGGGGGCTTCTCTCTGAGCTGCCATAAGACTCTCTTTTAAACAGCTGCTTTAAGTGTCTGTTCCCTCTCTCTCAAGTAAACTACAAGCTTCCTGAAAACTAGGGCACAGATCATCATTTCCAGCAATGAGCATAGTACCTGGCACCAGTTGGACATTCAATAAAATTAGAAGCTAGTCAGAACAGCCAACAGGGCTTATGCTGTGGTCAACAGGTGGTTTCCTCCATCATAGTTATTCCATCCCTATCATTGTCATATCACCATCATCATCATCTTCACCACCTTCATCACCATTATCATCATTAACACGACCCTGTCTACATGATTAGCACTTAAGCTACGAGAAGCTACCAGTAGCCAGTAACATCCTGGCTCATGTATGCATAGAAAGATGGCCATGGGCAGGACACCAATTCAGAACAAAGGAAAAAGGAAATCCAAGCAATCGAAGTCAGGTGGGGGAAGGAAGGACCACCTTCAGCAAGACTGAAGACAGAGTGCGCAGCTCACCATCAGCACAGCTCTCCGGAAGAGTCTGGAGTTGGCGGCCCTGGTGTTTACAAGGTGGATGCTGGCCACGTCGGCTCCGCCACGGTCTGCTGCCAGGGTCACGCGCCGAGGGTCCCCGCCAAACGCTCGGATGTGGGTCTGCACCCAGGTCAGAGCCATCACCTGGTCCAGCAGCCCCCAGTTGCCGCTCAGTTCGCTGGACCCTTAAGAAAGAGGAAAGCCTTTAACCCTCTGTGATCCCGCACCCTGGATGCAGCCGATCAGGCACGTGGCGCCTGTGGGGGACCTAGACTCCCATCCACCCAGGTCAGGATTGTGGTTTCTCAGTACGGTGGGAGAGCCTGGGCTCCGGAATCAGGCCCATCCAGCTGGGATTCTCCCATCAGCCTTTGCCAACTAGGAGACCGGGGGACACATCCCTCCACGTCTGTGGATAAGTCTTCCCCATCCTAGAGGGGGTGACTGCTCAGATGAGAGGCAACGCGTGTTCAGAGCCCCCGCTTGGCACATCCAGAGAAAAGGAGCTGAGCTTACTGCCCTGGATCCTCCCTGACTGCCCATGACTCTCCATGTCTCTTCCCCATGACGAAGGCCAGGCCAGCTTGAGCCATCAGTCTCACCCTTTCCCACCAGCTTCCATGACCTTCAGCAGCACTCAGTAGAGCTGATTTTTTTTTTTTTTTCATATAATTCAGGAAATATTTTGTATTTTATTTTAGTTAGTTTTTTTTTTTTTTTTGATGAGGACTATGTTTAAAGTCTTTATTGAATTTTTTGCAATATTGCTTCTGTTGTATATTTTGACTTCTTGGCTGTAAGGCATGCTAGCTCCCTGACAAGGGATTGAACCTGCACTTCCTGCATTGGAAGGTCAAGTTTTAACCAGTGGACCACCAGGGAAGTCCCCAGTAAATATTGACTGAGAGCTCAGCACTTTTTAAAAATGGAATGATTCAGACACAGAAAAACATACAGCCAGAACATTCTTCTCCTTGGCATTTGAGACACTCTATGCTCAGGCCCCATGGCCATCTTCTGAATTGAGTGGACCCTCCTTAGTCTGTACCACTAAGGACCCTGGAGCACCAGGCCAGTCCTGGTCCGAGCGGAGGCTCATGCCCTTCTTCTCTGGCAGACCCTTTGCTTCAACCACCGCCTACATGTGGCTGACTCTCAGGATGACGTTGCTGCCCACAGCACTCTCACGGCCCAGTTCCCTCACATGCCTCCAGGAGGCTGTCTCAAGGGCACCTCAGGTCCATTCAATCCCAAAGGGAATCGATTCTAAGTCTCTTGAGCACCCCACCAGAAGCCTCTCCTGAGTTTCTTGCCTTCTCCCTCAAACCCAGCCATATCCACCCACTCCTCTCCTGCACAAGCTTGTGGGTCTTCCCGGACTCTTCTTTCAGCTGCATCCCCTCTTCCCTCCTCCCCTGGTGCGGTGAGTGCTCCCGCATGATCTCTGCCCTGTCTCTCCTAGAACTGTTCACTGGCCTGCTGTATTGGCACACTTCCTGCCCCTGAATTCTCCATGTGCATCCAGAGTGATCTTCTAAATTGTAATTTTGATTCTCTCTCTCTCTGAGACATACACACACACACACAACAACAATGTATACACACACACCCCAGTGTACACAGACACCAGTGTATATACACACCAGTGTACACATATACTAGTGTCCACACACCAAGGTACACACACACACAACAAAGTACACACATAAAAAAAAACACACCAATGTATACACACACAGACATCAATGTACACACACACACACACACACACACACACACACCCTGCCCCATCCTATGTAAAGTCTCCCATCTCATCTCATGGTCCTTGCTGCTAAGTCGCTTCAGTCATGTCTGACTCTGTACGACCCCATGGACCACAGCCCACCAGGCTCCCCCGTCCCTGGGATTCTCCAGGCAAGAACACTGGAGTGGGTTGCCATTTCCTTCTCCAATGCATGAAAGGGAAAAGTGAAAGTGAAGTTGCTCAGTCGTGTCTGACTCTTAGTGACCCCATGGACTGCAGCCCACCAGCCTCCTCCATCCATGGGATTTTCCAGGCGAGAGTACTGGAGTGGGGTGCCATTGCTTTCTCCATCTCATGGTCCTTAGGGCACCATTTCAGTTCTTCTCATGCATTCCAAGCCCCCTAGGACCTGGTCATCCTCTTGGGGCACATCTCCCTTTGTCTCTCCCCTGTCCTGTGCCGCAGCCACCCAGGTTCGCCAGCAGATGCTCAAACACAGCAGCCCTCCCCTCCCTAACCCTGGGCTCGGCTCACGTGACTTCCTCCACCCAGACCCCTCCCTCTGCCCTTGACCTGCCCTAGCTCCAACCTCTGAGCCAGTCATCCTCCGAGTTACAGCATCAACTCACAGGCAGCCTCGGGGGAAGTAAGGGTCCCCTTTCAGAGTACTTGTCAGCATGGGCTCCCCTGCTAGACTCCACTCTCCACTAAAACCATGGCACGCAGTCGGTCCTTAAGAAATGTTAAGTGAATGAAATGACTACACTTATGATAAACACGACTCAGTATCAAGTGAGAAACTATCAACAAAAACCCATTTCCCCAGATAGAAAAGCAGCAAGACCTTGCATGCTGATTCCCCAGCTTGGTGTTCACAAGGAGCTGACGAGAACACCAGCTTGGTGGACATAATGGTTCGAATTACTCCTCCAGCTGGGGAGATGCTCAGAATTTCTTCAAACGCATTTCATGTTCTGGGTTTAATGAAGCCACTGGCACCCTTCTCTGTGGGCTTTTCTGGATTGCAGACACATTCTGTTTGTTTCCAAGGTCTCAGGGAGGGCAGGAAGGCTGGGCAGCGGCTGAACAAGACCCAGTCTGGGAGGTGACGCCCACGGCCTGCATTTCCAGGGACAATGTAGAGGCAGGGCACTGTCCCTGACTCCCAGGCCCCCATGTACCAGCTTCCCACTGACAACGCTGACATTCTGGGGTCTACAGACCCCTAGGAGGTCACAGATGAGGGTACTTTCAGGAAGCAAATCTGAACTGGGCTTCACTTTATGCCAGCACCGTGCTAAGCAGTGCAGAGAGCAAGACAGACAAGGTCTCAGCCCTCGGGGCAGACAGCCTCCAGGACATACACAGGGAGCAGCCAACTAGCTGATCTGAGATGGTCTAGCTCAACCCTTCTACTCCTCAGTGGAACCTGAGACTTGAAAGGGAAAGAGTTTGTTTCCCTTTCAAGAGTTGCAAGAAGTAAATTTTCTTTCAGATTTTATTTTTAATATGGGACCAAAGTCTTTACTGAATTTGTTACAATGTTGTTTCTGTTTTATGTTTTGGTTTTCTGGCCACAGGGCATGCGGGATCTTAGCTTCCTGATCAGGGAAGGAACCCACACTCTCTGAACTGGAAGGCAAAGTCTTAACCACTGGGCTACCAGGGAAGTTCCCTAGAAGCAAATTTTAGATAGAATCGGCACTTAAATCTAACACTCATTCAGTACTTTTTGTCCAACATTCAATCCAATTCAGCAAACATTTGTCAAAAAAAAAAAAAAAAAACCAAAACTATGATGTGCAAGGCACTCTGTTATTTTCATTAAAAATTTTAGGTACTCTTTTTATGGAAGCTTTTCTGCTCAGAAGCCTTCGTAACTCCTTCATTCCTGCTGCACACAAAGTCTAACTTCTTCCTGGCTTTTCCTCCCCTCTAAGATTAACTTCAGGCTTCCCTGGTGGTTCAGCTGGTAAAGAATCTGCCTGCAAGGCAGGAGACCCGGGTTCGATCCCTGGGTTGAGAAGATTCCCTGGAGGAGGGTGTGGCAACACACTCCAGTATTCTGGCCTGGAGAATTTTACGGACAGAGGAGGCTGGTGGGCTACAAGTCCATGGAGTGGGGGGTGGGTCTCAAAAAGTTGGACAAAACTGAAGTGACCAAGCAGTAGCAGCAAGATTAACTTCAGTCCATCTGAGCAGTCTGCGTTCCCTTCATTTTCCAACGCCCGTCCTAGTCTAGACCTCAGGGTCTGCTCATCGCCTGTGCTCATCATCCTACAGTCTGGTCTGGCTGAGCTCCATTCTCTTCATCTTCAGGGCTGAGCTCTGGTCTCACCTGGCTCAGCCCTGCCACAAACATGCAGCAAGCAGTGCTGCTGGGGGCATGAAACTGGACAGGGCTGCTCTCTGCTGGCCAGGCATGTACAGTCCAGGAGGGAGTCCAGCATGTGAGGGGAAGATCCCTGGACAACGTGATCACGCGCCTCTCCAACTGCCTCACCCCACCCTGATCTAATCCTCCAGCTCTGTTCTCCCCACTCTCTGGTCAAAACACATCAGCAAGCATTCAGTTGTTCCCTCACGGTCTAAATGACTCTTGCTTGCTCATTTGATTTATTCAGTTATCTTCCTAAAGCTCCTCAGCCAGGCTCACAGCAGTTCCTCCCCCAGTTCTTGTTGATGGCTATCAATAAAAGGGATCATGGTGCATGGGCTTTGCAGGTGGGTTTTGGAGCCAGGCCAGTCAGGCACTGGTCTACTCCATCCCCTACAAGCTCAGCAGGGCCCTGGATGAGTTACTTAATGTGACTTGACTTTCTCCATCTGTAAAATGGGATAATAGTACCAACTTCAACAGGTTGTTATGATGATTGAATTTGTTAAGATTTGTAAAAGGAACAGAATGATGCAGAGCCTGGTATAAAGCACTCTAGAAGTTATTTGTCTTTTCTTAAATAAAATAAAACAGGTTTAGGTCCAGCTATTATCTCACAGATGCCCTTTGTGGGGTCTATGTTGTCTTCAGCAACAAAAGTTGCACTCCTGATGGAGCAGGACTCTGGGCCTGTTCTGGTCAAAAAGGGGAGCAGACTCCTCAGAGGGGAGGCTTTAAGGGGAAGCTCTGAGTGCTCCCAGGATGATGGGGTGATGGGCACATTATGGGGCCTGGCCTTCAGTCTGGCTCCCAGGCCAAAGCACACTTCCTCTGCTCCCACACCCTGCAGGAGGCCTGCGGGCCATGGCCCACCCACCCCTCTGACCCTGCAGGCCACTGGCCCCGGGTCCCCTCACTGCATTGCTTTGCCAGAGAGAGCAGGGTAATCACTGTGCCTGATGCTGGTGGGGTCTGTCCTGCCTGCGAGATCCAGGCAGGGGGACCCCTTCAGTTCCTTTCACCTGCTCTTCACCAGGAACCATGCTCTTTCTAAGTACTGTTGAGTTTGGGCTTTTCTCTCTGAGAACACGAGTTTGTCTAGTCAGCCGCAGAGCTGACATCAGTTTTTGTTTCCATCTCTCTCCCATCTCTTTCTTAATGTGCCTCTGGAGTCTGGCGCTCTCGGGGGATTATCTTCACTCTGAGCTACAACAGCAGATGCCGCGTGCATTCATCACATGAGATAAAGTACATGAAGTGGCAACTCGGCATGACTCAGTAACTACCAGGGCTGCTGCTGGCCAGATGCAGGGCCCGGACATGGCTGCAGCAGAGCCCTCACTTATGGAGGCCCTGCCAGGGAAAAGGAAGTGGTGTTAACCCTTGGGAGCCCCTGGGAGGTGCCGCAAGCTTCCAGATGTTTGCCTTCACATGCTTAATCTCATGAGAGGCGAGCAGCCTGGGATGGATGAGATGCGGAGGGACTGAACCCGGGTCTCTTGCATTCTAGGCATATTCTTTACCCTCTGAGCCACCAAGAGCCTAAGGGGGCTGGTAGAGGATCCACCTGCCAATGCAGTAGATGCTAAAGATGCAGATTTAATCCCTCGGGTCGGGAAGACCCCCTGGAGTAGAAAATGGCAACAGACTTCCAGTATTCTTGCCTGGAGAATCCCATGGACAGAGGAGCCTGGCTGGCTACAGTCCATGGGGCTACAGAGATGGGGACACAACTGAGCGCCTGAGCATGCACACTCAGAAGTGAGGCAGAAAGTCCCTTGACCTCTCTGAGCCCCGTGCTTTTCTCTGTGAAATGGCCACACTGTGCTGACCTCATGGAGGTACCTGGAGACTGGGATGACATCACCTGGGAAAGACATCTGGCAGAGACACGGACGCTGGGTGAGCATCACTCTCTTTCTCTCTTGCTGATGGCATTGCTTTAAGCAGAGGAACAGGCAGTGTTGCAAGCCAGGAGTGAGAAGGGGTGGGTATTCTCTGCCTCCCCCAACACTGCTCCCAGAAATGGGGATGGCTTCCCAGAAGCCCGTGGAATTCTCCATAGATTACAGCCCAGGAAATCATAAGCCCGCCCCCTCACCTATGGGTAGCATATGGAAATTCTCTTCTGTCTGGAAAAGCTCTGAGCCGGAGTCAGCCAGGTCTGTGGAAAGCCCCACACAAGTGGGTCCCACAGGCTGGCTTCTGAGTTTCACCATCTCTTTAGTGAAAGGAGCCCCTGACTTAAGAGTCATCAGTGGTGTTTTTAAAAAGAGGAAAGAAAATCCAGCAGGAGAGTCCAGTGCTCTAGCAGCTGCTGCTGCCTCCCTGAAGGAAAGCCTGGAATGGGTTCATCAACCACACTCTCCTCATCACCACTGGTCATATGTTGCCTTAACTTATTGCCCGTTTCATGTCTGTTACAGACTAAAGTCTTCATTATGACACTCAAGGCCTCTAGCCACGTGATTCACCCAGCCCTATCCCCCAGGGCCCCAGGGTTCTGCTCATGCTGGATGCCTGCCTTGCTCACCCAGGCTCTGGAGAAGCAGTGGTTCCGGCCACGTTACCTCCCACCTGCCCAACCATATCCATCACACAAGACATCTCAGGTCTTAAATGAGACCCCCAAAGAACAGAAATGATGCTCAGTGCTGTCCTTGAGGACACGCAAAGCCCATCACAGCCTCTGGAGCCCCTTTACACATAGCACCTCGCGTGAGTCTCACAGTGACTTTGGAAGTCGGGTTAAAATTACTCCTATTTTACAGAGGAGAAAACTGAGACTTGGAGAAAGGGAGGGTTTTGTCCAAGGTCACACAGACAACACTTGGCTCTTCGGATTCCCAGACCAGGATGTCTGCCCTCCACCACAGCTGCCTAATAAACAACTGCTCTACCACTGGAAGTTGGGTAGGGTTGGGTGGAGTGGGGTTGGGGTGGAGATGAAAGAAAAGATGTGGGTGGATGATGCTGGGATTGGTCCAAGCCTCAATTCTGCCCTGGGGGCTGTTGGGAAGGTGGAAGGTGTAACCTGAGGGATAATGTCTGTGACTGCAAAGGAGACAGGCCAGAAGTTGATGGTGGAAATCATTGTCTATGCAGCCCTTGCTCCAGGAAACAGCTCTCTGAAGGCCCCAGAGCTCTTACCCACCCCTTAGTGTCTCCAGGGCAGGTGGACCCTGGTGGTGAATCCTGGCTCTGCCTTTTCCTGACCATGTGAGCCTGAGCAAGGGTCTAGCCCTCTGGGGTCTCAATACGCACCAGCACACACACAGAGTTATTAATATCACAAGACAAAACACGTAAGATACTTGGAACAGCTTCAGACACGCGGTGAGTTTCATCAGTGGCAACTGTGACCCACAGGCATCAGCATGGCTGGAGCGTCTCATGAAGGTACTGGCTGTACTCAGTGGGCTGGAGGAGGGCCAGGGGCCGGGAAGGGAGAGGTTTTAGGAAGAAAGGACTAAACGCACACAAAGAACACACTCGGCTCAGGGAGTCAGCGGTCCCCACCAACCCCAGCAACTTACCGGAACTCAGGAATCCAAAGATGCCCGTGCGATAGCTGGCTGTGACCACGATGAGGTTGCCGACAGCAGCCAGGAAGGAGCCGTCCACTGCCGGCTGGTCTCCACTGCCCTTGCCCTCCACGGCATTGTGGAAAAACACCAGCACGGACGCGTTGGGGGCCTGCAGGGGGTGCAGAAATGTGGGGGCTGCAGGCGGCCAGACCGAGCCAAAACACTACTCTGGGTGTGTCAACACACCTGCCCCAAGGCCAGGCAGGGGCAACAGAGCAGCCCAAGAGAGAAATGGCAAAGCTACTTTTGACTGGAAACTCCCCAATGAGGAAGGGATCCTGGATTTGAAGTCAATAGATGGGGATCAAGCCTCTGCTCAGGCCAGGTGTGATTTCTTAGTAAGCCATGAAGCCTCTCCTAGCCTCAGTTTCTACACCTCTAAAGTGGGAAAGGGGGGAGAAGATAAAAATAAACATATCTATCATTTCCTCCTAGAGTTGGTATGAAGACCAATTGCATCGTAGATCAACTGTAAAGTACTGTCGTCAACTTCTTGCTCACATCATGGCAAAAGTGTATGCTCACTGGTCACCACTCCCTGGCCCTAGCTGTGAACTCTGGGACTTGAACAACCAAATCTACAGTAATAACTCACCAGCTGAGTGATTTTAGGCAAATCACCCAACCTCTCTAAGCCTTGGGCTTTTCATCTATCCAATGCGAATGATACCTCTTAGAAGCATCAAGAGGATCAGAAGGAAGGATTCTGTGAGGTGTGCAGCCAATGACGGGCACAGACCTCGAGAGGTGGTCCCTCCCCCGGCCCCTGCTCTTTCCAGTGTGTTCAACACTGTCCAGCTCCTACACTGCCCGAGTGATGGTCTCCTCCAGGCTTTAGGTGTAGTCTCTGTCCCACTCTTTGCCATTTCCAATGTCTCTCTTATATCTGTTCATTGGTTAATTAGCATCTATGACTTGTTTTATTCCATTCTCATAAGAACTTCATGAGCTGATGCTATTTCTCTCCCTACTTTTCAAAACAAGAAACTGGGGCACAAAAAACGTGAGTTGCCTTCTCCAGGCCAGGGAGGCAGTGGTAAGAGGCAGGCTGGTTTGGAGCCAAGACTTAATTCAACATCCCCAGAATGATCTGGCCAGCATTGGGCATCATCATCACCTCCCTCACTCTAGGCTCTATGCTTCTATTGATGCAGCCCAGAGGAGCCTCCATGTTCAGGTGCCCTTGTTCCAAATCTCACTCAGCAGCTTGCTGTGCTCAAATCTCCCAAGTGCATTGCCTCTGGCTGCTGGTGGCTCAGGGACCAGGAAGTGGAGGCGCATCCTATGCATGGTGGGATCTGCCAACACCACTCACGTTTCCTAAGGCTCATCAGTTCCGTTTTCTCTCGTGAGTTCTGACTCTTCCCCCCAAACAGGAAACTCAACTCAGCATCAGGATCCTAGATGCCACTGAGGCCGGTACAGCCTTCAAAACAGGGCCTAACCAGAGTCAACCGTGAATATTCACTAGAAGGACTGAAGCTGAAGCTCCAGTACTTTGGCCACCTAATGTGAAGAGCCAACTCACTGGCAAAGACCCTGATGCTGGGAAAGACTGAAGGCAGGAGGAGAAGGGGGTGACAGAGGATGAGATGGATGCATGGCATCACCGACTCGATGGACATGAGCTTAAGCATGCTCTGGGAGTTGGTGATGGACAGGAAAGCCTAGCATGCTGCAGTCCATAGGGTCGCAAATAGTCGGACACGACTGAGTGACTGAACTGAACTGCCTACTTCTGTTCCTCCCGCTGTAATGAAAGCCCCCTTGAGGAAGCAACTTTATTTTGTTCATAGCTGTAGCCCACAGAGAACAGATCCTCCCATCACTGGCACTTTATGAATATCTCTTAGAGAAATGAACCCAGATAACCATGCACCATGCTCCCATGCAGGAGACAAGAGGAACCCTGGAGGAACCAGGCTGGCGCTCAGCCCCTCAGGCCTCAGGGAGCCAAGAACCAGCCAGGAGAGCATGGGGCAGACGATGCTGGCAGTGCGGGGGTTGGGGATTTCCAACAGGGCAGCTTTCACGACAAACAGAGCAAGGGCGGTCGAACTCACCATGTTCTGCGGAACAAACACGTTGAGATACAGGCAATCTTCGCTGACCCCGGGAGGTGTGGGCGTCCTGATGCCTGGCTGCCAGCACCTGGCCCTGCAGATACAGATGGATGGCATGTGACTTTCAGGAAAAACAATTAAAGGGACACACGCAGCCCCCCTGCATGCCCAGCAGCAGCAGCAGAACCCACTGCCCAGTTCTGAAGGCCCAGCAGCCCACTGACAATTAGGCAGCTTCAGGAAATGGTTAATGGGATTGGTGAGTAAATGCTGGAAGGAACAGGATGACCACCAGTCTCTCTATCATGGGCCTAAGGAGTGTCCCCTGGACAAGGTGCCCGCCCAGATAGAGCAAAGGAACATGGGTGTAACCTGGGCCCTGGGGCCCTGCAGGCTCCAGTCTGCAAACCTGCTGGGATGAAGGGCCTCTACCTGCTTTCTCCATCACTACAGAGTCAAGTGTGCTGCGAAACATCTCCTGGCATAAGAGCTGAGATGCATATCTGGGACACACCTGAAGCAAGCATGATGGTTACCTGTCCAAGCCTGGTTAGTACTGGGCTCTGATGGACTGAGCTCTCACTGCTCTTCACTCAAAAGCCTCAGTTCCCTCACCTGTCAAGTGGGTGGATCCTAACCCACTGAAGTTCTCTAATTAGTGTTTATTTGTTTCTTCTGTCTCCCAGTGGTGACTTTCACGGCTTTCTGCATCCTTCTGCCACTGTCCTAGCTTAAGTCTTCCTGTCACTCGTCTGGAATTTCCCAGAGCCTCCTGCTCATCCCTATTGTGTAACCTGGGCCCTGGGGCCCTGCAGGCTCCAGTCTGCAAACCTGCTGGGATGAAGGGCCTCTACCTGCTTTCTCCATCACTACAGAGTCAAGTGTGCTGCGAAACATCTCCTGGCATAAGAGCTGAGATGCATATCTGGGACACACCTGAAGCAAGCATGATGGTTACCTGTCCAAGCCTGGTTAGTACTGGGCTCTGATGGACTGAGCTCTCACTGCTCTTCACTCAAAAGCCTCAGTTCCCTCACCTGTCAAGTGGGTGGATCCTAACCCACTGAAGTTCTCTAATTAGTGTTTATTTGTTTCTTCTGTCTCCCAGTGGTGACTTTCATGGCTTTCTGCATCCTTCTGCCACTGTCCTAGCTTAAGTCTTCCTGTCACTCGTCTGGAATATCCCAGAGCCTCCTGCTCATCCCTATGTCTGGTCCTGAGCTCCTAGAGCTGTCCACCAACCGGCCGTGGGCAGTGATGGACAGGGAGAATGTGGCTGCCTTCCTCAGGACAGAGCTGCGGACACCTGTGCGGAGGGAAAGGCCGTGCGGCGAGAGAGGCAGGTACGGGTGCTCCTTCCACAGATACTCTGAACACGCTTTCATCAGAAAAATAACAAAATCGTATCCCGTCTGTCAACTATCTACAGTGGTACATGCATGGGAGGGAATGGGCAAAATTTTAAAGCAGAGGAAGGAAAATATGATATTCCATTTTTCTCCCATTTTTGAAAACTCCTTTTAATATCGTTTCTATTGGGGGAATGAAAAGGCCTTTTACATTATTATTATTTTTTAATTATTATTATAAGCTCCTATGCTTTTCCTTCTCTGCTTATTTCTCAGCCCCACTGAGGTTAGATGTAGCTGGGAGGTTGAGTTCCAGCCACTGCCATGCTGGGGCACGTGATGAACGCGCCCCGCCCATGGGCGTGGCCCAAGGAAACCTCCGCTGCCTAACAGCCTCTCTTTCCTGGATGCGAAGTCAAGGGAGGTTCCTAGAAGGAAACTTGCAAGATCTGTGCTGAAGAAGACACGCCAGCCTGGGTCCCTGCATCACTGCATGGAGCAGAGCCCACCAGCCCCTCCATCACCACAGGAGGCACGACCAAGACAATGTTAAGTCACCCACAAGTGGGGGTTTACGTGTAAGAGCACTAAATGTCATCTTAGCTAATGTATCCCCAGTGCACGGCTCAAATTCTATCAACTCTCACTTTGAAGGCTTAGAATGGGAGAAGGCTTCTCTCCTAACAGCCTCTCTTTCCTGGATGCGAAGTCAAGGGAGGTTCCTAGAAGGAAACTTGCAAGATCTGTGCTGAAGAAGACACGCCAGCCTGGGTCCCTGCATCACTGCATGGAGCAGAGCCCACCAGCCCCTCCATCACCACAGGAGGCACGACCAAGACAATGTTAAGTCACCCACAAGTGGGGGTTTACGTGTAAGAGCACTAAATGTCATCTTAGCTAATGTATCCCCAGTGCACGGCTCAAATTCTATCAACTCTCACTTTGAAGGCTTAGAATGGGAGAAGGCTTCTCTGGACACCACCCCCCACAAGATGTATTCCAGTCCATCCTTACCGTGGCTTGGTGGCTTCCCAGGACCCAGTCCAGTTCAAGTGCTCGGGGGCCTGGAAGCGTTTCTCCCCCAGGGGCGGGGCGGCATACGGAACTCCCAGGAACTGGTCCACTGGCTTCCACGAAGTGCCCACTTGAATGGCCTGTGACCTGCCCAGCAGCTGGCCGTGGGTGGCAATGGGCACTGAAGGTGGAGATGTCCCAAAGCCGGGCAGAGGGATGTCTGGGGTGGGGGAAGAAGAGAGCACAGCACATGCTCTACTCATGGGTATTCTAGACACGCTTTAAGAAACAAATCAAAAAGCCCAAACACTGCTTTCTGCAATTAAAAAAAAAAAAGGTATTCATTCAGGCCCCAATAACTTAAGTCTAGTCAAGTTAGTGTCTAATGCGGAAAAAAAAAAAAGGAAAAAAGAAACCCAACAAAGACACCTGATCTTCTCTGGGCACTGAGCAATCCTTCCCTCAGTTCTGTCATCTCAAGTTCTTTCCGGGGAGATCACCTAGGCCCACAAACCCTGACTCGGCTCCCTGGGACCAGATGTCATCACGATTCTGAATTACTTGGATTTTATTTTTTTTAATATATTCATAGATAAGCTTTATTCAATGTTTACATAAAAATGAGTTGATGTTGAACAGGAAAAGGTTTTTACAAAGGGTTAAAATTTATCAAACAACAGAACTTGGTCCTTCCCTTTAGTTCGAATTGAGTTGGCTGACGCATCATCATTAGTATCCGCCCTCACTAATCATTATCACACACAATGTCTAAACATCTGGTGGCACTTCCTATTTCCCTGGAAGTCTCTTAAACTGCTTTCAGTTACAAGAGAAGGGCGAGGGTTTTATCGGCTCAGACTCTACTCCACTGGAGGCAAAGATACATCCCTCAATTCTCTTGTTTAAATTGTGGTTGTTGGCAAAGTGTCCAAATGAGGAATTTAATGCTAACACACAAAGAACACAGTATAATCTATGTATAACAGCAACTTTGCTTCAAGTTTTTTTCATTAAGAATTATTTTTATTATCTCTCCACAAGGAAGTTATAAAAATGCCCATAAAAACATTGAAAAGGCTCTTTAAAATCCTGGAATGAAAATTTCTGAAGTATAAATTATGATATATCTTCTATGATTTGCAAATAAAGAATAAACTAAATTCTACAAGTTGGAATTTCTGAATGATTTTGGCAGGAATTTACCAGAAGGACCCAGAACATCAAACCTTAACAGTTTTCTATTTTCATCCCAAATGGTTTTTGAAAAGCTGTATAATCTGTTGACAGGTACAGTCCACGTACAAACTTGCTTCTGCCGTTAATGATGAAGTCAGTCTGAAGGACAGAGATTTGTATGCTGGATGCGCCAAGCTCTTCCATGCAACTGACTGGTCTTATTTTTTTCCATCATGTTTTAAATAAAAGTAAATTTTATATATATATATATTTTTATATATATATATATATAGTAAAAAATTTAAATGGTACAAGAAGATTTAAAATAATTAGTAAATATCCTTTCCGCCCATAACCTAGAAAATCTGATGTCTTCCAAATCATCAGTCACATGAATAATTTGCAAAGTGAAGTCAACCTTAGAGTCTCTTCATCTGAAAATTATTCTCAGGATTTCTGGAATGTGTTGATTCTATCATATATTATCTCTGTTACAGAGGAAAGCCATGCAATCTTCTTCTAAAAAAACAAAAACTAGGAAAGCAACTCGCATGCTCTGCTTCGAGAGAGCAAGTCCAGGCAACACCTTGTACTCCGTGGATCTGGAGCTGGCTACAGGCAGAAGCTCTGGTACCAACCAGAGACTCGAGTGGGTGGCCAGAGCTCAGCCAAGCCCTTCCTGAATGCCTCGGATCATTCGGGATAGCTGCACATCCTTCAGGAACAGTGTGACATGGCCGGCGTGTAAGGAGAGGAGATAGGCATCCTCGAAAAGATGAACTAGAAATACTTCTGCCGCCTCTTGTAGGGCCAACAGGGCCTGGGCTTGCCAATTGAAGTCCACACCATGAGTGAATTGAACACATATTTCTCTTGCCAGGCGGCAGAAGGGGGTCTAAGATTTCTTAACAGCAGGTGCGTGGTCTTCTGAAGAGTTCGGTTCTCCTTCAGGACTCCATGTCCCCGGCGAGCAAGTGGGCAGGAAGGACCAGGCCGGCCGGCGGGCGGCGGGAGCCGAGCTTGCGGGGCGCCTCCTTGGTGTTTCGGGCTTGCATCTCAGGCGGTGCAGGCCCGTGGTGGGCGAGCAGGGCTGCAGCCCCACGCTCCTTCTAGATCTTCTGGGTCCGGGGGCAGAGGCTGGGAGGGCCGGGGCGTCCCCTACTTGGATTTTAAAAAGAACAGAGGGGCCCAGACCATGCAAGGTCCAATCCTCCAGGGGAGTCTGGACTTGAGCCCCATCACTGGACACGCCAATTACTTCCGGGAGGAAATGTATGGGCTGGTCCTGCTACGAGGGATGAATACTCGATATCATTTCTTCGGTCAACTTTGGGTCAGATTTTGACCCCAAACAAGTTTGCCAAAAACTTACAAAAATATTTTTTTCTGACTGTAAGACTGCTTGAATTTTAGAACTATCACTGAGGCACTGCAGACCAGGTAAGTACATTTCACTGGTGAGGAAGTGGTTTTAGGGGCTGAGGGTGGGTAGCTGTCAGGACGTTAAGGTGATGAGGTAAGATTCAAAGCTGTGCTTTTCTGAGCCCCAGCTCTGCCCATGGGGCCAGAGGTTCATACGGGGTCAAGGGTTGGGCTTGGGCTGCAGCTCCCATCCTCCCTTTGTGCCTGTCTGGATCCCACCTGGTCCTTTAGGTCAGGCTGGTGCTGCCGGCCATCCTGCCCTGTGCTCCACAGGCCTCCTGCCCCTCCCAGCAGTGCTAATCTCCAGACACTTATCAGCCTCCCTGTAGCCTTATCTTATCTCCTCTGCTGTATTCCCTCACATTCATTCATTCAGTCAGAATACTTTTATCAGCTCAGTTTAGTTCAGTTCAGTAACTCAGTCTTGTCTGACTCTTTGCAGTCCCATGGACTGCAGCAAGCCAGGCTTTCCTGTCCATCACCAACACCTGGAGTTTACTCAAACTCATGTTCATCGAGTTGGTGATGCCATCCAACCATCTCATCCTCTGTCGCCCACTTCTCCTCCTGCCCTCAATCTTTCCCAGCATCGGGGTCTTTTCAGATGAGTCAGTTCTTCGAATTCTTCTGAAGAGTTCGGTTCTCCTTCAGGACTCCATGTCCCCGGCGAGCAAGTGGACAGGAAGGACCAGGCCGGCCGGCGGGCGGCGGGAGCCGAGCTCGCGGGGCGCCTCCTTGGTGTTTCGGGCTTGCATCTCAGGCGGTGCAGGCCCGTGGTGGGCGAGCAGGGCTGCAGCCCCACGGCTCCTTCTAGATCTTCTGGGTCCGGGGGCAGAGGCTGGGAGGGCCGGGGCGTCCCCTACTTGGATTTTAAAAAGAACAGAGGGGCCCAGACCATGCAAGGTCCAATCCTCCAGGGGAGTCTGGACTTGAGCCCCATCACTGGACACGCCAATTACTTCCGGGAGGAAATGTATGGGCTGGTCCTGCTACGAGGGATGAATACTCGATATCATTTCTTCGGTCAACTTTGGGTCAGATTTTGACCCCAAACAAGTTTGCCAAAAACTTACAAAAATATTTTTTTCTGACTGTAAGACTGCTTGAATTTTAGAACTATCACTGAGGCACTGCAGACCAGGTAAGTACATTTCACTGGTGAGGAAGTGGTTTTAGGGGCTGAGGGTGGGTAGCTGTCAGGACGTTAAGGTGATGAGGTAAGATTCAAAGCTGTGCTTTTCTGAGCCCCAGCTCTGCCCATGGGGCCAGAGGTTCATACGGGGTCAAGGGTTGGGCTTGGGCTGCAGCTCCCATCCTCCCTTTGTGCCTGTCTGGATCCCACCTGGTCCTTTAGGTCAGGCTGGTGCTGCCGGCCATCCTGCCCTGTGCTCCACAGGCCTCCTGCCCCTCCCAGCAGTGCTAATCTCCAGACACTTATCAGCCTCCCTGTAGCCTTATCTTATCTCCTCTGCTGTATTCCCTCACATTCATTCATTCAGTCAGAATACTTTTATCAGCTCAGTTTAGTTCAGTTCAGTAACTCAGTCTTGTCTGACTCTTTGCAGTCCCATGGACTGCAGCAAGCCAGGCTTTCCTGTCCATCACCAACACCTGGAGTTTACTCAAACTCATGTTCATCGAGTTGTGATGCCATCCAACCATCTCATCCTCTGTCGCCCACTTCTCCTCCTGCCCTCAATCTTTCCCAGCATCGGGGTCTTTTCAGATGAGTCAGTTCTTCGAATCAGGTGGCCAAAGTATTGGAGTTTCAGCTTCAATATCAGACCTTCCAATGAATACCCAGGAGTGATCTCCTTTAAAAAAGACTGGTTGAATCTCCTTGCAGTCCAAGGGATTCTCAAGAGTCTTCTCCAACACCACAGTTCAAAAGCATCAATTCTTCAGTGCTCAGCTTTCTTTATAGTCCAACTCTCACATCCATACATGACTACTGGAAAACCCATAGCTTTGACTAGACGGGCCTTTCTTGGCAAAGTAATGTCTCTGCTTTTTAATATGCTGCCTAGATTGGTCATAACTTTTCTTCTAAGGAGCAAGCGTCTTTTAATTTCATGGCTGCAGTCACCATCTGCAGTGATTTTGGAGCCCAAAACAATAAAGTCTGACACTGTTTACATTGTTTCCCCGTCTATTTGCTGTGAAGTGTTGGGACCAGAGGCCATGATCTTAGTTTTCTGAATGTTGAGTTTTAAGCCAACTTTTCCACTCTCTTCTTTTACTTTCATCAAGAGGCTCTTTAGTTCTTCTTTGCTTTCTGCCATAAGGGTGGTGTCATCTGCATATCTGAGGTTATTGATATTTCTCCTGGCAATCTTGATTCCAGCTTTTGCTTCATCCAGCCCAGCGTTTCTCATGATGTATTCTGCATATAAGTTAAATAAGCAGGGTGACAATATACAGTCTTGATGTACTCCTTTCTTGATTTGGAACCAATCTGTTGTTCCATGTCCAGTTCTAACCATTGCTTCCTGACCTGAATACAGAGTTCTCAAGAGGCAAGTCAGGTGGTCTGGTATTCCCATCTCTTCAAGAATTTTCCAGAGTTTGTTGCGATCCACACAGTCAAAGGCTTTGGCATAGTCAATTAAGTAGATGTTTTTCTGGAACTCTCTTGCTTTTTTGATGATCCAACAGATGGTGGTAATTGATTTCTGGTTCCTCTGCCTTTTCTAAATCCAACTTGAACATCTGGAAGTTCATGGTTCACATACTGTTGAAGCCTGGCTTGGAGAATTTTGAGCATTACTTTACTAGCGTGTGAGATGAGTACCAGCTCAGGCTCAGTGCCAAATGCCATTTTCAGGGGCTTAAGACAGGCCTGTGTCTGGTTCCCACAGGTGTTAGGGCCTCACCCAGAGGAAACCAATACTGGTGAAGAGATTCTGTGTGTGTGTGTGTGTGTGCGTGCAGTCTCTCTTATTTTTTTCCAACAGGTGTGTTTTCTTTGCTCCAATTCACTGTGGGCCAATGGAGAGAGAAAGCTTTGCAGCTTGGTCCGCAGCTCTGTCTGTTTAAAATACACACTTATGATGAACATAAATGTGGGAGAGGAGGCAGACAGATAGGCGGAAGTTTACCCATTCCTCAAGAGTTTGGTACTATGCAGTGACTCAACTGGAGGTGGTTCTGACCCCAGGAAACATTTGCAATGTCTGGAGATATTCTGGGGTTGTCACAAGGAATGAGGAGAGGTCTGAGCTCCTAGTATCTCATAGGATGGAGGCCAGAGATGCTATTAAACAACCTATGATAGAGACAACAGGTCATCCAGTCATCCAGTCCCAGGTGTCAGAGGTGTCGGGGCTGAGACCCCTTGGTGTGATGTGCATTCATGATCTCCAGGCCACTGAGGGTCCACGTGGTGAGGAGGAAGCAATGAACGGACCTGTGTTTGTGAGAGGGACCAGCTGCTTTAGAAAAACCCCATAGTTCTTTTGATCCTTGATTTTCCCATCACCCAGAAAGGAACATTAGCTGTCCCTATAACACAAAGATGTCAGGAAGAAATAACACGATGCCCGTAATGTCCCAAGCTCAGTGCCTGGTGCATGACCGGAGACCAACACGTGAATGAGTGAATGGGGAGAGGGAAGGAAGGAAGAAAGGAAGGAGCGAAAGATAGAAGGAAGGAGGGAAGAAGTGGAGGGATGAAAGAAAGAAAGGAAAAGAAGGACAAAAGGTAGAACAGAAGGAAAGAGTAAGTGAAAACTTGGCTGTTCACACACTGGCGTGTGAGTTGTAACCCAAAGTGGAAACCTGGGATGGAAAGAAATACGTGCCGCTTTATAATCTGGCCTCAATCGAAAATCATGCCTGCTCTCACCCCCACAGTTCCTTCCTTCTCACAAGATTTCCTGTTTCAATTGCAAATCACAGGCTCTCTGGCCAGCATTCAGGACCAACCGTGGATGCTAAGGCAGTGAAAACTCCCAAGGTCAGCTCTTTTGCTCTGCAGGAAACAGCCACATTTCATGAACGTGGCATTCTCTCAAGCAGGAAGCAGAGACAGAAAATATAAAAGCTAAAGAATTTTGAGGGAATGCAAGCCTGCTTTCCCACGGACACTGGTATTTAAGCTTCCCTCCAGAGGCTGCCCAATGTATCCCAGACAGAATGAGATCCAACATGGGAAAAATATCTGCTGTGCATTTCTCCCTTTTGAAATCTTTTGCAGAAGTCAAGATTCTTTCTAGAATACCCATATATTTAGGTTCCGTGACTATTTGGATTAAGAAAATTATTTGTAGCTCTATATGTACTTTTAGGTGCAAATAAACAAACGTCTATGTAGACACACATGGGCATGTGTCTTCTGCTGGAGAGTGAACATTTCATGCTGAATTTGAGACACAGAGTATTCAGAGAGAAGCAGTCTAATTTGTTTTACAGAACTCATACCTCAAAGTGAAGGTATTTCTCAGCAGGACTACCATGCAGATTGGCTACACTATGGATGAAATCTATTTAACTCGACCAAATGATATAAGCATCCTGAGAGTCCCTTGGACTGCAAGATCAAACAGTCCCTCCGAAAGGAAATCAGTCCTGAATATTTATTGGAAGGACTGATGCTGAAGCTGAAGCTCCAATACTTTGGCCACCTGATGCAAAGAACTGACTCATTGGAAAAGACCCTGATGCTGGGAAAGATTGAAGGCAGGAGGATAAAGGGATGACAGAGGATGAGATGTTGGATGGCATCACCAACTCGATGGACATGAGTTTGAGCAAGCTCCAGGAGTTGGTGAAGGACAGGGAAGCCTGGTGTACTGCAGTCCATGGGGTCACAAAAGTTGGACACAACTGAGTGACTGAACTGAACTGAAGAGAAGGCAAGCCTTAAGATTAAGGGCCCAAGACCTTAGTTTATAGGAATCAAAGCACTCCTAAGCTTGGGGACCTTCTCCTTATCTAAACACTGAGGTGGAGGAAAGGGGGAAAGAGGACATCCCTGGATCCAGACAGCCCTGAAGGACCATTAATACTCAAGGACAAGGTGGGGCCAAATCTCACTGCTACCTGGTCTTATAAATAAAGTTTTATTGGTACACAGCTGTGCCCATCGATCTATTATTATCTGTGGCCACTTTCCTGCTTCAACAGCAGAGTTCAGTAGCTATAACAAAAACTTGTAGCTGTGAAGCCTAAAATATTTATTATCTGACTCTTTACAGAGAGAGATCACTAACATCTGCTCTTGAAGATAAGATGGAAGACTCAGCCAACATTTCTAAAAAGTTATTCATTCCATCCCGTAAGCATGTCTAGTCGTGAGGGGGTATCCCCCAGGGCCTCAGCTCCCATGTTCCCTGTTCTATAGCTCATATCATTTCACTTTAGGCTGTAATTATATGCTGCTTGCTCCTTGCCTGCTTCACCCCTGCATCCCCAGCACCCAACACAAGGGCTGACACATGATAACACATTACTGGATGTTTCTAAACTAAACCCAGCCAGGAACAACCACACTCTTTGGTGATGGTGATATGGTCGCTAGGCAATGCGGTTTTGTGAGAGAGGATTGCCTCCAGAGATAGGAGACCTGGCTCCAAGTCCCTGTTCTGTCATCACTAGTTGTATGAAATCAGAGAAGTAACCTAACTTCTCTGGACTAGAGTCTCCTGGTCTCTAAGAAAGGGATCGATCCTTTATCTTGATATCTCACAGGATAACATGAGGATCCAACAAGATAAGGTATGTGAAACAACTTTAAAACTCTGAAACAGTACTAAAAAGTGGCCTAATGAATTATTTTATGCAGAAACTCGAAGGCCAAAATGGCTTCTATAACTCAAAAGAAGTCATGGATACAGACAGGGCAGAGAAGTTCTAGGTCAGAAGTAGGCTTTTTTGTCTTCCTTCAGTTCATCCCGTGTAAGAGCCACATAGCCTAGGATGACTTTGACTGACTTTTCCTTAAGAACCTCAAAAGCTGCTGCCCATGAGTCACCACGTGCTCCGACCATCCCTCCCAGCCATACCCAGGCCCCCAGGAATGTCTGCAAAGACAGAGGCTGGCACTTACTTGGCTTCCGGTAGATGTAGGTGGCCTCTTCATGGAGCAGAAGTCGGCAGTTCTGGGCCTGCAGGCTATGTGTGCAGCTCTGAGTATCAGCATAGAACATACACCTCACAGCTCCAGGTTGGGTCTGCAGAGTGGTGACAAGGCAGTCCTGGTGACGGGAACACTCTGCGGAGGAGAAGAAGGGTGGGGATTGAGCCTGAGAGATCATCTCAGTCAAGTATTCAAAAATACATTCATGAATCCATGCATCCATTGATCCATCCATCCAGTCATGCACCCGTGAACCCATCAGTTCATCCATTCATCCATCCAACCATCTATCTTACCATCCAACCATACATTCATAAATCCATGCATCCACTGATCCATCCATCCAGTTGTGATCCATGAATCCATCCATCCATCCATTCATCCTGCCATCTAATCATACATCCATGAATCCATGCATGCATCCTTCTATCTATCCAAGCATCATCCGTTCATCCATTCATGTAATTATACATCCATGAATCTGTATATCATCCATCCACCCACTCTTCCATTTGTCCCAAGACAACCTGAGGTGCCTGGCAGGAAGGAATTCATCTGAGAGAGAAGACATGAGTGAGCACTCCTCTGCAGTCTCCTCAATTTCCTTCAGGGTCAGCCCAAAGTCACAGTTTCTCAGAGCATAAACCAGCTAGACATCCTTCATCCAATCACACTTCATAATCTGTACATCCACTTATGCATCATCCATTAATCTATCCAATTATGCATGCCTATATACATACAAACACTCACTCCTTCATTTTAGCACCTGGCACAGGGCTAGAATCTTGGAATAAAACAGTGGTGGTGGGGGACTCAACTCTCCCATCAATCTATTTTCCACACAACAATCAGAGTTTTCTTTGGTTATTTATCCACAAATATGCTTTTGTCATTTTTCTGTCTAAAGCACCTTCATGGCTCCCCTCTGGCCTCAGAATTAAGTCATACAGGACAAGGCTGTTCATGCTCAAGCCAATGCCTTCCTCTTCAGCCTCATCTCCCTCTGCCTCCTGCCTCATCACACTCACCATGTTCCATCAAGGGTTGTGTCCTTTCCCATGTAAACCAGGTCCTTCCCTAGACAGTTTAAATGATTCATGGCATTAGGATATTTAGTCCTAAGAACAGCCGTGAAAATAATGATGTTTCATTCAATTGAGCAAAACATGCATTGCCTAAAGCCTTTATTCATAGCCTAATCTCTGCATTGTAGCACCACCCAGAGTTGTCCAATGTACAACCTATACAACTGTACATGGCAGCCCTGTCTGTAATTTGTGCATGTTGTTATCCAGCCTTGTAGAGGAGGAGATCCATGGAATCTCAAAATTGCATAAGCATAAATGGGCTTCCCTTCTGGCTCAGCGGGTAAAGAATCTGCCTGCAATGCAGAACTGGGTTTGATCCCTGTGCTGAGAAGATCTCTTGGAGAGGGGAAAGGCTACCCACTCCAGTATTCTGGCCTGGAGAATTCCATGGACTGTAAGGTCCATGGGGTCGCAAAGAATCGGACACAACTGAGTGACTTTCAACTTTCACAAATGTTATCTAATCTTGATCTCTTTCATAAAGTAAAGTTTTTGTAGAACCTTCCTATCAGGTTGTCACCTAGCTTTTGTTTGCATACTAGTGACCAAAACCCTCTAAAGGAAGTAGGCATCTGTAGACAGCTTTGTCTATTATAAAGTTCTCTGTATACACTGAATAATGCTGAGGGCAGGAGGAGAAGGGGGACACAGAGGGTGAGATGGTTGGATGGCATCATCCACTCAACAGACATGAGTTTGAGCAAACTCCGAGAGACAGTGAAGGTCAGGGAAGCCTGGCATGCTGCAGCTCATGAGGTCGCAGAGTCAGACACGACTGAGCAACTGAACAACCACAACACAGGTCTTCACTTTGCCCCATGAACTTGGCCAGAACAATATCTTTCTTCACTGTCATGACCACGCACCTGTCATCTGAGGACAGCCGTCACAGCCTCCACCCATCTCCTCCGTCTCAGACTAACCTCCTAGATCCTTCCTCTGACCTGGCTCAGTGTTGCTCATTTTCTGGCTGGCTTAGCCTCTTGGAGACCTTGGCCATGGGTCAACTCTGCAGGAGGATGAGGAGACTAGAGAGGAGAGCCCAGCCAGGGCTCCTCCCCCAGGTGACATCCTTCCGGCCAGGCACCCCTTGGTGATCTTGGGGTCTCCTATGTGTTTCTGAGGTCAGAATCTTCAGCAGCACTTGTGTGAGAGGACCCTCGTCCCAATCCACTCCCTACCTAGAGGGTGGACACTCCCCTTACCCCACAAGCATCGGTCTCGGGCCGCAGAGAAGTTCCCCATGGCAGCGGTGCTGATGTGCGCAACGTCAAAGTTCCTGATGGATGGATCAACAATCACTGAAGACTGGGCCAGGGACTGCCATGAGTCCAGAGTGACTGGAAGGAAAAGAAGGGGACTGTCATTGGGGCATCACACGATGTTCCCAAAGGGCACCCCACGGCTTCTTCTGGGGATCTCCATTCTCGTGTGACCTCACTCCTTTATCCATCTCTCCATTCAACAACAATTTTTTCAATGATTTCTATGAGCCAAACTCCAAATTTCTATGTGCTCAAGCCTGGGAATACAGAAGTTAAAAAACAAAACAAACGAACCAACAAAAGCATGGGCATTTCTACTGAGCAGCTTACAGGAGAATAGGAGAGAATGTGAAAGGATAAGAAAAACTCATAGTACAGTTGTTATGGGCTTCGCTAGTAGCTCAGATGGTAAAGAATCCACCTGCCAATGCAGGAAACCTGGGTTTGATCCCTGGGTAGGGAAGAGTCCCTGGAGAAGGCAATGGCAACCCACTCCAGTATACTTGCCCGGAGAATCCCCTGGATGGAGGAGCCTGGTGAGCTACAGTCCATGGGGTCACAAAGAGTCAGACACAAATGAGTGACCAACACACACACACGGTTGTTATAATGCAAAAATCAGAATAATGCCAGCAACCATGATAATAACAGGCTCATCCAACCCCGAGTGTTGGTTGGCGCAGTGGGAAAGAATCTGCCTGCCCATGCAGGAGATGCAAGAGAGTAGGGTTTGATGCCTGGACCGGGAAGATGCCCTGGAAATAGGAATGGCTACCCACTGAAGTATTCTTGCCTGCAGAAACGCATGGACAAAGGAGCCTGACAGGGCTCAAGGGATCACAAAGAGTGGGACACGGCTGAGCACACACACAGTGCTGGCATATGGTGCTTTGTGATGCACCATGTAGGCTGCCTTCAGGGCCAAGGCTTTTACTTCCCCAAGTGCTGGGAAGCTGGGGAAAGCTCTCATTTCCCCAAGTGGTTGGGACTGCTGGCTGAGTCCCTCCCTAGGAATTACCTAGGACTAGGCCAGCCGCCTCTGTCCACAGAGTCAACCTTCATCCCCAAACTAGTCCAGGTGGATCTCCAAAGTTCCAATTCTCTGGCCCCAAGATGGGACAACCCCCAGGGGCCAACTCAGCTTCACAGCTCACTGGGGCATCCATGGGGCCAGGATTTGGTTTGCATCCACGTTCTACTTCACCCCCAGCCCAATTCTGCCTTACATGTGTTGCTCCCAAGAGCACTGTGCACTAAACTGTCTGCATGCAACTCTACCTCGGAGTCTTTCCTGGAAAACCCCAGCCAAGACATCCTCTTTAAAAGATGAAGACAATTCACCCCATCCTCCCCTCCCCTCACTGTACCCACAAGTCCATTCTCTACGTCGCGTCTCTATTCCCGCCCTGCAAATAGGTTCATCTGTACCATTTTTCTGATTCCACATATACACATGAACGTGCAATATTTGTTTGTCTCTTTCTGACTTACTTCACTCTGTATGACAGAGAGTAGCCCTGACATATATACCCGACCATGTGTGAAATAGACAGCTAGTGGGAAGCTGCTGTGCAGCACAGGGAGCTCAGCTCGATGCTCTGTGATGACCTAGAGGGGTGGGAGGGAGGCTCAAGAGGGAGGGCTTATATATGTACAGGTAGTTGATGAGGACAAGATGGTTGGATGGCATCACCGACTCAGTGCCAGCTGGACGGTGACAAAGCCTGACACAGAGCCTCTTGGCTCCAAGTCAGTGCTCCTTCGCATCCTTCTGAGCCTCCCACACAGTGAGCATCCTCTCCAGAAGACCATCCTCGGATAGGAAAAGGTTGTTGCCTTTGTTAACGTCATGCTCTTAGCTATATGGGGAAGCCTATTGCTTTTATCTCGAACCTGTCTTTGACACCACAGTACTGAGGGTCACTAAAATTAGAATGGTAAATAGAGTAGCAAAACAATCAAGTACCACTACCCCCCTTTTTTTTTTAATTAAAAAGAAAAGGAAAGGAAGGAAGGAAGAAAAAGAAGAGAGAGAGAGAAAGGTGTACTCAGCAGAGTGACCAAATAGTGCAAGCAGATCTCACGTGGATTCAGGAAGAGGAAGGTGAGACCCCCACACTCGTCCTGGAGCCGTGGGACCAGTTTCAGAATCTCGAGCCATGTATTTCTGAACTTGGGACCTGGTTTCCTTGCAGGAAACCTAGGGCTGTCATTTTCTTAAGCATCTTCCATGTGTTGCTATTTCCATAGCAAGTGTAAGTGGCATTTTTGTAACACGGCTGATCTGAGGCACATATTATTAGATGGTGAGTATAGGGAAATTTCAGAGAAAACTTATGACGGGATTTCAGGACTGAACCTGCCACTTATGGTCTTAAAATGGAAGGTTTGGCTGCCCTCCACGTTTAGGTGATGTCTAGGGGAAAGCGCTCTAATTAAAGGGTGACTGTCACTGCCAGAGTGAGAGCCAGCTCATCAGTGGCCATGCCAGGGCCTGGATCCAGCTCTCTGCCCCGCCCGGCACCTGGCCCCCTCCCCTGGCCCACAGGACCCCTGGATGAATTGGTTCTGCCATGCTGAATCCAACATCTGAGGTTCTATATGCACCTCGTGAAAAACTCTGACAGCAAGTCCCTTGTGAATGCAAAATCATAGAGAAGCATGAAAGCTGGGTAGTCTTGGTAGCATTTCATGAGAGTTCACTAATTTGTCAGGGACTCAGCAATATCACTGCCACTTAATATTTATGGTAAACCATGCTGTGGACACCATCATGTGCACATTTTACAGGCGAGCAAACAGATCCAGAAACACAGGCAAAGAGCTTAGCCGACACATGGTGGTGCTTGAGCTTGAGCCCAGCTCCTTCAGCTGCAGCATCCACGGTTTACTGCAAGGGTTCTGGTTTATTTACCAGGTGAATGAGGCGGCGGTGGCTTTCAGACTCACCCAAAGGGATAGTCTCCCCTGAAATGCAGCCTCTGTGGTTTGTTAATTAGTTTTTTTCCTTTGTGTAAAATGTATTTTACAAATCACATTGTCAGCATCACTTATTTAAAAAAGAAAGTGGTTGGAATTCGCTGGCAGTCCAGTGCTTAGGACTGGTGCTTTCGCTGCCATGGCCCCGGTTCAACTCCTGGTCGGGGAACTCAGATCCTGCAAGCTGCCCAGTGTGGCCAAGAAAGAAATATTTGGAGTGGAAAGGAAAGGACTGTTCCCAGAGGGGCTAAGGAGGGAGAAGGATGGGGTGAGGGAGAAGGTGATGAAGACCACGGGGTTTCTGGGTTGGACAACAGAGCGTGCAGTGAGGAAAGAAAGAATGCAGTGTGGGGCACAGAGCAGGACAGAGGGTGAGGCCAGCGATGGGTTCACTCGGGACGTGCTGGGCTCACAAAACCCCAAAATGCTGCTGTTTCTGAATGTCACTGTGTTCGCAGCAGGCCTCAGTGCCGGGCACGTGGCCTGGGTCCCCAGTGCTAAGGGCCTCACCGAGAAGTCCCAGGGCCAGAGGCGGGAGGAGAGGTGTTGATAGAGTGCCCTGGGCAGAAAGCCAAGGGTCCTGGGACAAGGCTGGCGTGGTGGGATCAGGCGAAGGCAGGAGGAATTTTTTGAACCTCTGGGTAATTGGATTATATTTCCCTGCACACCACAGCGTTGCTGAGGTAGGGCGGGGGTTGGCAGCGTGACCTGCAACTTTGGGTAGGGCAGGCCTTGGTGTGATACCAGGGCCCTTCCATTCCTTTCCAGGCAGCATTATTCCATTTTAATGTCGACTAAGCTTAAATCACTAGACTAAAATACATTTGAAAATTTCCACCAAAATACGGAAAACCGTATTTCATTCCTTTCGCTTCCTCCCTCCCTCCTTCCTCTTTTCTTGCTTTCCTGTCTTCCTGCCTCCCCTTATCCCTTATCCCAGATAGATGTCAGTTAAAGAAGGAAATGTCTGATTTTGATGTTAAGGTTCAAATAGAGTAATTTCAGGTGTTAAAAATAGCCACAACAAAACAAATGCCTGCATAACTGCAGACCTGTGTTGAGACAGGAGGAGCAGGTCTGTCCCTTGCTGACTGCGTTAGCAAGGGCAAGCATCCACTCTGGCCTTCACCTCTCAAAATGAGGGCAAGGAGCCTTTCAATGATTTTTAATCAGATCCAAGTGCAGAAATGTCAAGCCAGTTGCGAATGCCTGACCTCGCCAAGGTTCAAATAATCACAGACCCATTTGTTAAATGAAAAGACTGATGGGATTTTCTTAAGAATCACCAAGAATGGAGATAAAAAGTAGAAACTCTAAAGCACTGAAAAGAAGCCAGGACTCATACTGTTTTTCTTGCAGTCAAGAACCAAGAATTCCTTTCTGCTCCTCAATACTTATCAATGCTGGATATTGGAAAAGCTTGAGGAAATATTAGAGGTGGTTTCCATGCCCAGGCTGGCTGCTAGGGGAAAACATAACGTTTTGAATTCTTTCAGACAGGACAAGGCTTTCAGACAGAAAAACCATTTCAGGCACCAGCAATCCTCCATGACCTTGGCATAAACAGAGGGTAACAGGGTTGTTGACGCTGCTTTCACAGTTTTATGGCCACTGGCTCTAGCTGATGGAGATATATGTGTGCTATCATTATAAGATGGGACCACTGCTCAGACATCCTCACTTCGTACCAGACACTGTCTTTCAAGTGAGAACCACGTCACACTGGGCTATTTTTACCCTCATTAGCATAAAAAAATCCCTAGATGTTCCTTTGATAACAGAAAGAAAAAAGACACCCCTTGTTATTTTGCAATCATCTGAGAGATGAAAATGGGACCGGAGCTAACTATCCATCTCACATATCTTCAAAGAGAAATGCCTGCCATTTAAAGCAGACCCTACTGGACCCATTTTAACATTTATAACACTATAAAAGTATCCAGGGACATATTTTACCCCTGTTAAGCCCCTAAATACTTACTTTTGAGCTCCCCAGGAGGCATGTTTTCATCTTTGACTCTGCGCCTCCAGAGCTTAGCAGAGGGATGGTGCTGGGTACTGTGGTGGAACTGTGTCCCACCTCCACTCCAAGACTCACACTTCAAATTCATCCTAACCCCCTGCATCTCTGAATGGGACATTATTTGAAGACAGGGCTTTTACGGAGGTAATCTAGTTAAAACAGGGTCATTAGTGCTTGCTGTGCTAAGTTGCTTCAGTCGTGTCCAACTCTTTGCAACCCTATGGATGGTAGCCCAGCAAGCTCCTCTGTCCATGGGATTCTCAAGGCCAGAATACTGCAGTGGGTTGCCATGCCCTCCTGCAGGGGTTCTTCCCAACCCAGGGATCAAACCCACGTCTCTTACATCTACCTGCATTGGCAGGTGGGTTCTTTACCACTAGTGCTTCCAGGGAAGCCCTGGTCCCTAATCCAAAGAGACTGGGGTCTTCATGAAGAGGGGAAATTAAGTCCTAGAAGTAGGCATTAAAGGAAAATGTAAGCAGACATAGGGAGAAGACCACCATCAACAAGCAAGAATCTGGAATAGATTCTTACTTCATGGCCATCAGAAGGGACCCACCCTGAAAGCACCTTGACATTGGACGTCCAGCCTCCAGAACTGGGAGAGACTAATTTCCTATTGTTTAACCCCCGGTCAGTGGTATTTTATTACATAGCCTGAACTAATACAGTGAGTGAATATTCAGCAAAAGCGTCCATTTCTTGATCCACAGTGAGCTTGCTGCACTCCCTGTGGCTCAGAAATGCTAAGCCTAATGATAACTCTTATCCTGTCATATTACAATGGCTAATGTTTCTTAAGCAGTTCCTGTTTGCCACACACATTGTGACGTGCTACGTGTTGTTTCACTTAATTTATGCACAGCTGTGTGCGTGACTGTTCTGGTCAACACTGCACACACGTTTTACGGCAGGACCACTCTGGGGGCACTCTGCCTGCCCTAGTCCCAAGCCTTGCCCACTGCTAGCTCTGACTTAGGGTAAACTGCACTCTGTAAACTGGAATAGTCTGGCCACCCACTGTCACCTGAGTCAGGGCTTCCCGTATGCTAAGGCTCAGAGTTTGCTCTTGATCTTTCCAGTCTCTCGGGGGGCAGGGGATGGAGGCTGCTGGGCCAGTGCTCCACCTGGTTTTCCCAGTGCCACGTCATTGCGCCCAGCGTGTGTCAGGGCCCGAGAAGTCAGTGAGCCTTGGACACGTGGTGAGGGTGGGGCCTGAATGGATTGATGCCTGCAAACTGCTTGGTGCAGGAGAGTGCTCAGTAACATTTTCTAAAGATTCACCCCTTTGTGTTGGCCTCCAAAGCCAGAGCTTCAACCTCTGTGCCGTGTTGCTGAATGCACAAGAGTGTATATGTTGTCACTTGTATTAATAAAGCAGGGCATTTTCAGCCAAAACACACGCATTGACAGTACTAGTAGGACTGCTGCCACCTCTTCACTTTCCTGGTCAAGCCTGTCACACAGTAAGGGGCAGGTTATGTGGCCTGGGAGGACAGAGGAGACGCGCTCAGATGATTCGGGGACTTGGGAGGAAGGATGGAGAAGACAGCACATGTTCAGGCTAGAGCAGGGCCAGTAAGACTTTTCTGTTAGAAGCCAGATAGTGAATGTTTGAAGCCTTGCTGCCCCACGTTCGTTCTCTGCTGCATACTATCTGTATGTTCCATATCCATTCTCAGATGAGAGGTTCTGTACAGACTGCATGCTGTGGTTAGCCACCACTGGTCCAGAAGGCACAGACAGAAGGGCCATGGGTTCAGTCACTAGACACCATGATGCGTGGAGGGTCTACATTCTGGGAACCCAAAACTCAGCAGGAAAGTTGACAGGGAGTTTCTGTACTTTTTCCAGGAATGAGGAGTCACCTGGGGGGATGCCTTCTGGAGGGTAAAATAGTGTAATTTTAATGGCAAGCCACTCCAGTATTCTTGCCTGGAGAATCCCAGGGACAGAGGAGCCTGGTGGGCTGCTGTCTATGGGGTCACACAGAGTCGGACACGACTGAAGTGACTTAGCAGCCGCAGCATGACATGTTGATAGTTGCCCTTCCTTCCTAACTTGGCATGTTAAAGTCCTTTTACAAAATGACAAAGATTCGTTTGGTTTGGTTGGGTTTTTTGATGGTTCTTATTTGGTAGAAGGAAAAGTTAGCAAACATGAGCTGCCCTCCAATTTGAGGACCGAATCCAAGCCTAAAGCAACATGGTCTTACCCTACTTCTGAACCAGGCTCCTGTGGCTCCCAGCTCTCTGAAACCATCTCCCTGCTGTCACAGCAAACCCCTGATCCTGTCTCATCCTTCCCTATCCACTGTGTCCTGGAAACAAGGGTTCCTACCATAAAGTTCCCTGACTTCATCTTGGGTTACAATCTTCTGCTATAGAAACTTCTAGTATTTCTCTCATCCCCAACTAGGGATGTCTGGTCATTCCCCCACTGGTAGAAGGAAAAGTTAGCAAACATGAGCTGCCCTCCAATTCGAGGACAGAATCCAAGCCTAAAGCAACATGGTCTTACCCTACTTCTGAACCAGGCTCCTGTGGCTCCCAGCTCTCTGAAACCATCTCCCTGCTGTCACAGCAAACCCCTGATCCTGTCTTATCCTTCCCTATCCACTGTGTCCTGGAAACAAGGGTTCCTACCATAAAGTTCCCTGACTTCATCTTGGGTTACAGTCTTCTGCTATAGAAACTTCTAGTATTTCTCTCATCCCCAACTAGGGATGTCTGGTCATTTCCCCACATTCTTCCAATTCTTTGCCAGCTATTTTCTTTGCCAAGATAATTTCCATCTTCACCCCAGCTACAGCTAAAGTGACTTTATCATCTGCGGGTAAAGCAGATGGCCCATTTCACATTCTGGTCTCGGCTTCTTGACCTTTTGAAGCACAGAAAATGGTATCTGCACTCACCCCAGCCAAGCACCTCCACAGCCAAACTCTGCCAGGACACTAAGCTCCATCGCCGTGGCAATGCCACTCATTCATAGTGCCACCTGCTGCTGCATCCCACAGCCCTCCTTCCTTCCAGAATTTTTATACTTTATTCCATGAAAATCAGCTCTTTCATTTCACTATCATTTCTCCTCTCTAACCCTCTCCAGGTTGTCCATCTTCACTGGCTTCTCATAAACCAAGGCCTCTCATGGCTGGGTCCAGTGTTTCAACCTCCCTTCTACCGGTGCTCTCCACCCGCTTCCCTTCCAGTGGATTAATCTGGTGGGCCTGCTTCCTCTGTACCTTGTCTCAACCTGAGCACAGCTAAAGAAACACCCACAAACAGACTGGCGCCTTTACAGGTTTTGAGTCTTCAGCCTCCGCGAGCTCTCCGTGCAGCCTGACGCTGTGGCCTGTCTCCCGTTCTCCTCAGGCCCAGGCATCACCATGACCCTTGCACTCTCACGAGGTGCCTGATCTCTTGCCTCCCAGAGAAAGAGTGACCATTACCGGCGGCATCAGCTCTAACTTCCTGCCCTGCTTCTGCTCTCTGTGAAGCCTCGCATCTTTCCCTCATTGTTTCTCCTGAGAGAAAGGGTGGCTGTTTGAAGCCAGTTGGACATCTATCTCCAGTTCCCTCCCACTGCCCACCATCTCCTACATGCCCCGCCTACCCTCGACACTGACATTTCAGTCTTTGCGTGAAAACACACCCACATTTCTCTAACTATGAAACCAGCCCTTCAGGTTTCTTAACTTGGGGTCTGGGTTTCGGGGAGTCACTTACATGAAAATACATGCAAAATTTGGTACCTATGGAGGATACATTCTAATACTTTATCATGGGTGATTCATGACCTAAAAACGCGTGGTTACCAACGAATGTTCCACAATTCTTTTTTTTAGCTGTCAATCTCATTCTTTCTTTGACTTCAGAGCCAAGATTTTTTGGAAAGTCTGTAGTTTCCATTTTTGTCAAATCACTACTATGTAGTTTCTTCCCTCTTCACCAGTGAAATTTGCAAAGGGCCCTTCATGACTAATCCGGTGAATATGCACAGTCTCCATCTTCCTTGAAGGTACTGACCACACGGCTCTCCCCTGGTTTCCATGACTCCACACACCCTGCTGCTCCTTTTAGCTCCTCTTCCGGCTTCTGCTCTTCCCTTAAAGACCGCAGTTCCCTGGGGGTCTGTCCCTGATCTTTACTATTTACATTCTATATACTCTCCAAGGGTGATCTCCTGACCCCCAAGGCTTAAAATGCCACTGACATGCTAGTGATTATCAGAAGTATCTCCAGGACAGACCTTTGCCCAAGCCTCATGGTGAGATATTCAGGACTCACTAGATACCTCCCTGAAGCATCCCAAACTCAGCATGTGGAAAGCTGGACACTGAAGTCT
>SJXQ01005303.1:161926-217121 GCA_006408695.1 Aepyceros melampus | reverse complement strand
TCGAAGTTTACCTTCCTCTGCATTTTCTGGAAGAGTTTGAGTAGGATAGGTGTTAGCTCTTCTGTAAATTTTTGGTAAAGTTTAGCTGTGAAGCTATCTGGACCTGGGTTTTTGTTTGCTGGAAGGTTTCTGATTACAGTTTCAATTTCCTTGCCTGTGATTTTTACTTCTTCCTGTTTCAGTTTTGGAAAGTTGTACTTTTCTAAGAATTTATCCATTTCTTCCACAATGTACATTTTGTTGGCATATAATTGCTGATAGTAGTCTCTTATGATCTTTTTGTATTTCTGTGTTGTCTGTTGTGATCTCTCCATTTTAATCTCTGATTTTATTGATTTGATTTTTCTCCCTTTGTTTCTTGATGAGTCTGGCTAATAGTTTGTCAATTTTATTTATCCTTTCAAAGAACCAGCTTTGGCTTTGTTGATTTTTGCTATGGTCACTTTTGTTTCTTTTTCATTTATTTCTGCCCTAATTTTTAAGATTTCATTCCTTCTACTAACCCTGGGGTTCTCTATTTCTTCCTTTTCTAGTTGCTTTAGGTGTAGAGTTAAAGTGAAGTCGCTCAGTCGTGTCCGACTCTTTGCGACCCCGTGGACTGTAGCCCACCAGGCTCCTCTGTCCATGGGATTCTCCAGGCAAGAATACTGGAGTGGGTTGCCATTTCCTTCTCCAGGGAATCTTCCCAACCCAGGGATCGAACCCAGGTCTCCTGCATTGCAGGCAGACGCTTTAACCTCTGAGCCATTTGACTTTTTTCTTGTTTCTTGAGGTATGCTTGTATTGTTATGAACTTTCCCCTTAGCATTGCTTTTATAGTGTCCCACAGGTTTTGGGTTGCTGTGTTTTCACTTTCATTCATTTCTATGCATATTTTTATTTCTTTTTTGATTTCTTCTGTGATTTTTTGTTTATTCAGAAGCCTGTTTTTCAGACTCCATATGTTGGATTTTTTAGTAGTTTTCTCCTGTAATTGAGATCTAATCTTAATGCATTATGGTCAGAAAAGATGCTTGGAATGATTTCAATTTTTTTGAATTTATCAAAGCTAGATTTATGACCCAGGATGTGATCTAACCTGGAGAAGGTTCCGTGAGCACTTGAGAAAAAGGTGAAATTCATTGTTTTGGGGTGAAATGCCCTATTATATCAATTAGGTCTAACTGGTCTATTGTATCATTTAAAGTTTGTGTTTCTTTGTTAATTTTCTGTTTAGTTAATCTATCCATAGGTGTGAGTGGGGTATTAAAGTCTCCCACTATTATTGTGTTATTGTTAATTTACCCTTTCATACTTGTTAGCATTTGTCTTACATATTGCAGTGCTCCTATGTTGGGTGCATATATAATTATTATATCTTCTTCTTGGATTGATCTTTTGATCTTTATGTAGTGTTCTTCTTTTTCTCTTTTCACAGTCTTTGTTTTAAGGTCTATTTTATCTGATATGAGAATTGCTACTCCTGCTTTCTTTTGATCTCTATTTGCGTGGAATATCCTTTTCCAGCCCTTCACTTTCAGTCTGTATGTGTCCCTTATTTTGAGGTGGGTCTCTTGTAGACAACATATATAGGGGTCTTGTTTTTGTATCCATTCAGCCAGTCTTTGTCTTTTGGTTGGGGCATTCAACCCATTTGCATTTAAGGCAATTATTGATAAGTATGATCCCACTGCCATTTACTTCTTATTGTTTTGGGTTCTGGTTTATACATCTTTTTTGTGTTTCCTGTCTAGAGTATCCTTTAGCGTTTGTTGGACTGCTGGTTTGGTGGTGCTGAAATCTCTCAGCTTTTGCTTGTCTGTAAAGTTTTTGATTTCTCCTTCATATTTGAATGAGATCCTTGCCAGGTATAGTAATCTGGGCTGTAGGTTATTTTCTTTCATCACTTTAAGTATGTCTTGCCATTGCCTCCTAGCCTGAAGAGTTTCTATTGAATGATCAGCTGTTATCCTTATGGGAATCCCCTTGTGTGTTATTTGTTGTTTTTCCCTTGATGCTTTTAATATTTGTTCTTTGTGTTTGATCTTTGTTAATTTGATTAATATGTGTCTTGAGGTATCTTGCCTTGGGTTTATCCTGTTTGAGACTTTCTGTGTTTCTTGGACTTGGGTGATTATTTCCTTCCCCATTTTAGGGAAGTTTTCAACTATTATCTCCTCAAGTATTTCTCATGGTCTTTCTTTTTTCTTCTTCTTCTGGGACTCCTATAATTCAAATGCTGGAGCATTTCATATTGTCCTGGAGGTCTCTGAGATTGTCCTCGTTTCTTTTAATCATTTTTCTTTTTTCCTCTCTGATTCATTTATTTCTACCATTCTAGCTTCTATTTCACTAATCTTATCTTCTGCCTCTGTTATGCTACTATTTGTTGCCTCCAGAGCATTTCTGATCTCATTTATTGCATTATTCATTATATATTGACTCTTTTTTTCTTCTTCTTCTTCTACGTCCTTGTTAGACCTTTCTTGCATCTTCTCAATCCTTGTCTCCAGGCTATTTATCTGTGTTCCATTTTTATTTCAAGATTTTGGATCATTTTCACTATCATTATTCAGAATTCTTTATCAGGTAGATTCTCTATCTCTTCCTCTTTTGTTTGTTTTGGTGGACATTTATTCTGTTCCTTTACCTACTGGGTATTCCTCTGTCTCTGCATCTTATTTATATTGCTGAGTTTGGGGTGGCCTTTCTGTATTCTGGCAGTTTGTGCAGTTCTCTTTATTATGGAGTTTCCTTGCTGTGGGTGGGGTTGTACAGGTGGCTTGTCAAGGTTTCTTGCTTAGGGAAGCTTGTGTCAGTGTTCTCATGTGTGGAGCTGGATTTCTTCTCTCCAGAATGCAATGAAGTGTTCAGTAATGAGTTATAAGATGTCAATGGTTTGGGAGTAACTTTGGGCTGCCTGTATATTGAAGCTAAGGGCTCTGTTCCTGTGTTGCTGGAGAATTTGTGTGGTATGCCTTGCTCTGGAACTTGTTGGCTGTTGGGTGTTGCTTGGTTTCAGTGTAGGTATGGAGCCGTTTGATGAGCTTTTATCAATTAATGTTCCCTAGAGTCAGGAGTTCTTTGATGTTCTCAGGATTTGGATTTAAGCCTCCTGCTTCTGGTTTTCAGTTTATTTTTACAGTAGTCTCAAGACTTCTTCTATATTGCACCTTTGATAAAACATCTGTTTTCAAAGACAATGAGCTGTTTTCTGGGTGTCTGATGTTCTCTACCAGCATTCCTAAGTTGTTTTGTGGAATTTACTCAGCGTTGAAATGTTCTTTTGATGAATTTGTGGGAGAGAAAGTTGTCTCCCCATCTTATTCCTCTGCCATCTTTGCTGTGTCCAGTTGTCAGTGGTTTTAAATGTAAAAATTTTTTGTAATTTCTTTTTGTATTCTAATTAAATATTTAACTTTATGCCTAATTTAATATTCATGTTTTTTTATTATTATTTTCCTGAAGGACAAATCCTCAATTTGTTTAAAATTTATTCCTCACAAAAACTTGATCCATCCTTCTGTAATAAACAGGTGCTGACAAGAATAGGCTCTTGAGAGATAAATGATAAGCTTACTAAAAATTGTTTTCATAGAGAATATATATATTAAGTACACACAATTACTACATACATATAGTAACTCATACTCACATTAGAGGCAATAAAAATAAGTATGTGTATATATATATATATATATATATATATATGAATAAGTGTGATTTCTAATACACCAGATTATAAATTCTGTCCTACAGTCTGTTCTATATGTAGCAGTGAACAGGTATGTTCTTTTAATTGTTTTTGTTTAGTGCTATGTCTCTATGTTTTCCCTTATTCCTTATTTCTTACATGGAACCAAGTGATCTGCTTGGTATAATACAAATTGCAAATGCCCTTCAGAGGAAAAGTCATTTTTATTTAGTAAACAGAGAGCAAGAAAAATGAACAATACAAGAAAATTGTAAAATAATTAGGAAGTGGTTCAGAGGTGCTCATTTACAATTGAGGAAATTAAAAATGCAAATGCATTATTATCATAAAGGTAGTTAACAGACAAGTGAGTAAGAAGAGCCTTCCTTCTAATTCATCATTGTTTAAAAGACACCTGCGAGTTCTAACTAGAAAAGACAAGACAGAGAAATGCAGATGGTCACATTTTGCATTATATCTATCACATTTTTTTGTACTCTAATTAGAGGGGAGAATCATTCTCCACAGGAAAAATATATGCCTATTTGAATATTTGAATAAAAGCCACTAGGTGCAGTATTCAAAATACTGGCTGTGTTTTTGTGTCTTTGTGATAGTAGTGATGCAATATTTATTTTCTTTGACCCAAGGAAACTGCTGGCAGTCTGCCCAAAGAGATCTATATTTGGACTGAGAAAATTAAATGAATTTGAATTTCCTCTTTGTTCCATGGCTGAGTTTATTGCTACTGAGTTACAATGTGGTATCAAAAGATATTAACCTACAGGCCAATTGTTTGCAGTATCAAATTGTTTGGTCGAAAATTAGATGCTTATTTTAAAAAGATTTTGTAATATTTATTTTTAATTGTTTTCTTAAACACATGATTATTTCAATACAGCCATCCTAAGAGTAAAATCTGGTTTAAAGTTTATGTTCAATAAATATACAATGTCATGTTTATAGTGACTGGAAGCACAAGCATGCAGGAACATACACATAGTTTTTTTGTTTTTAAGTCTGAATATGCAAAGAGAAATATAAATATCATGTTGAACACAATAAGGAACATCCAAATGTAAAGAGAGGAAGAAAACACACATATTTATAAACAATATAGAGAGGTTTAAAAGTTCATATTCAGGCATTTAGAGATGAATAAGGACAATTATACCTGTTTAACTACAATAACTCAGCCATTTAAAACGTTTTCCCTTTTCTCTGCTCCAATCTCATTTTAGAATCAAACAGAATGTGATACAAATTATGCAATGATTTCATATAGTCTGATAAATATGATTGCACAGATTTTTTTTCTCCTTGTTTCTTCACAGGGGCTGTTTATTTGATCTCCTCCATTTCTCTATTCAGGCCACAGGAAATGGAAATCTGATCAATTATGTTTAGCACATCAAGATTGTGCAGATTGTTTTGTACCTCAATGCCTAGTTCAATTCCTGGCACACTTAATAAATTGCTGTTCAATTGAATTTTAGTGTAATCTACACAACTGTCAGGCCTTTAAGATTCCTGTTTGGCTATTTGGAATATTAGAATAAATAATAGACTGTTCACTCCCCTAAACTAACTATTAATATATAGAGGAAGGTATATTTATGGCTAACTAGTATGTTTTAATATGTTTCTTATTATAGACTCAACCATGGTATTATCAGTGCATCTCTTTGCATAGAATTAATAGAACATACATGATTAAGATAGATTATTAGTAGCAGAAAGCAATTTGTGTCAATTAAATAAAAAATAATTGGACAGGATCATAAGCAACAAAAAGCATTTATTTAGAAGATCTCTCCACAATTTGCTAACACAAGACAGATTGAGGACTACATTTCATTATTTCAATAAAGATATAAAATCCTCCAATTCCTTGCTATCAGATAAAGCTTATTCTAAGTCATACACAGCTAAACTTATCAAATGTAAGCTATTTTTAAAAAACCAAGCCACTAGATCATTCAGGTATGACCTAAATTAAATCTCTTAAGGTTATACAGTGGAAGTGAAAAATAGATTCAAGGGATTAGATCTGATAGACAGAGTGCCTGTGGTACAGGAGGCAGTGATCAAGACCATCCCCAAGAAAAAGAAATGCAAAAGGCAAATGACTTTCTGAGGAGTCCTTACAAATAGCTTAAAAAAGAAGAGAAGCTAAAGGCAAAGGAGAAAAGGAAAGATATACCCATTTGAATGCAGATTAAAAAAATAGCAAGGAGAGATAAGAAAGCCTTCCTCGCTGATCAATACAAAGAAATAGAGGAAAACAAAAGAATGGGAAAAATTGAAATCTCTTCAAGAAAATTAGAGATACCAAGGGGACATTTCATGCAAAGATGGGCTCAATAAAGGACAGAAATGGTAGGGACCTAAGAGAAGCAGAAGATATTAAGAAGAGGTGGCAAGAATACACAGAAGAACTGAACAAAAAAGACCTCCATGACCCAGAGAACGATGATGGTGTGATCACTCACCTAGAGCTAGGCATCCTAGAATGTGAAGTCAAGTGGGCCTTAGGAAGCATCACTAAGAACAAAGCTAGTGGAGGTGATGGAATTCCAGTTAGCTATTTCAAATCCTTAGAGGAAATCTTTAGATTGCAAATACAAGATGATGCTGTGAAAGTGGTGCACTCAATATGCCAACAAATTTGGAAAACTTAGCAGTGGCCACGGGACAAGAAAATGTCTGTTTTCATTCCAATCTCAAAGAAAGGCAATGCCAAAGAATGCTCAAGTGAAGTGAAAGTCACTTAGTCGTGTCCAATTCTTTGCGACCCCATGGACTATACAGTCAATGGAATTCTTCAGGCCAGTATACTGGAGTTGGTAGCCTTTCCCTTCTTGGGGTGATCTTCCCAACCCCAGGGATTGAACCAAGGTCTCCCACATTGCAGGTGGATTCTTTACCAGATGAGCTATGAGTGAAATTAAAGAATGTTCAAACTACTGCACAGTTGCACCCATCTCACATGCTAACAAAGTAATGCTCAAAATTCTCCAAGCCATGCTTCAACATTATGTGAACTGAGAACTTCCAGATGTTCAAGCTGGATTTAGAAAATTTAGAGTAACCAGAGATCAAATTGCCAACATCCAGTGAAAAAGCAAGAGAGTCCCAGAACATCTACTGCTACTTTATTGAATACACCAAAGCCTTTGACTGTGTGGATCACAACAAACTGTGGAAATTCTTCAAGAGGTGGGAATACCAGACCACCTTATCTGCCTCTGGAGAAATCTGTATACAGGTCAAGAGGAAACAGAACTAGACATTGACAAACAGACTGGTTCCAAATGAGGAATGCTGTATATTGTCACTCTACTTATTTAACTTCTATGCAGAGTATATCATGTGAAATGCTGGGCTGGATGAAGCACAAGCTGGAATCAAGATTGCCAGGTGAAATATCAGTAACCTCAGATATGCAGATGACACCACCTTTATGGCAGAAAGCAGAGAACTAAAGAGCCTCTTGAGGATAGTGAAAGAGGATAGTGAAAATGTTGGCTTAAAACTCAACATTCAGAAAATTGAGGTCATGACATCCAGTCCCATCACTTCAAGGCAAATAGATGGGGAAACATGGCAACAGTGAGAGATTTTGGCCTCCAAATTCACTTCAAATGGTGACTACAGGCATGAAATAGAAAGATGCTTGCTCCTTGGAAGAAAAGCTGTGACTAACCTAGACAGCATACTAAAAAGCAGAGACATTACTTTGCCAACAAAGTCCATCTAGTCAAAGCTAGGTTTTTTTCAATAGTCGTGTATGGATGTGAGAATTGGACTATAAAGAAAGCTGAACGCCAAAGAATTGATACTTTTGAATTGTGATGTTGGAGAAGACACCTGGACTACAAGGTGATCCAACCAGTCCATCCTAAAGAAAATCAGTCCTGAATATTCATTGGAAGGACTGATATTGAAGCTGAAACTCCAATACTTTGGCCACCTGAAGCCAAGAACTGACTTATTTGAAAAACAACCTGATGCTGGAAAAAATTGAAGGCAGGAGGAGAAGGGGACAAGAGAGGATAAAATAGTTGGATGGCATCACCAACTTGATGGACATGAGTTTGAGTAAGCTCCAGGAGCCTGTGATGGACAGGGAAGCCTGGCATGCTGCTATCCATGGGGTTGCAGAGAGTCGGATACAGCTGAGTGGCTGAACAAAGCTGAAATAACATATCACTTGTGCATAGCTCAAGAACTAAGTATAAAGCAGTTCTTTCAGTTCAGTTCCTTAGAAGACTAATTTAGTTACATGGGCTGGACTCTAAGATTCTCCTCAGATTATTCCAAAGGGCCCTTCAGTGATAACTGGTGCTTCTGTTTTCCTTCCTGTGATTCCAAGGTGTCTTACAATAACTATTTAGGGCAGTGAGGCCCATCTCTTAAAGCTTTCTCCAGCTTTCCCCAAGTATTTCCCTTAACTTTCCACTCTCCTATCAAGGATAGCCATCAGCCCTCTCATACAACAGATGACAACTGCCTTAGTTTTCCACAGGGTTTACTTCACCTCTTTGAATTCCTTTGTGCATGTAGAATTTCACTATTAAACTGAGGAGACAAAGAGAGAGAGAGAGAGAGCACTTTGTAGCCAATCATTTCAAATTCCTTTTCAACATGTATCTTCTTGATCATTTCTCATATTTCAGTTGTTTGTCTCATATAAGCACATTCTACTAAGTGTGCATCCCTTATTAACAACAAATTCTATACCTTAGCTGCTTTTCAGTGTTTATTGTCAGACATAATTTCCCAATACCTTTTTAAATTTCACAATTATTTTCCAGTTCTAAAATGCTCAGACAACTTGGGACTTCTTGACATAATAAAAAATATTTCCTACTTACTTAAAGCCTTCAATTTTCCTGTAGTCAGTGGACAGTACAAGAATAAAAAATCTCAAATGCCTGTTTTATCATATTAATTCACTAATAATAATTTTAAATGTAACTTACTGTCTGTTACAAAACCCATACCAAAAAAACAGAAGAATAAAATTCTGAAGTGAAAAAATAATTTTAGTGAAATAAGTGATACTCATTCATGACATAGCCATAAATGAAAAATGTATGTTATATGAAAAATTCTTAGAAAATATAATTTACAAACTCAATTAAAAAAATAGTTGAACATGAAGAACCTTGTATATCTTAAACAAATAATTCAGTAGCTAAAAAAAGAGAAAAAAATACAAACACTCAAATCAACATGACTTTTTTCAATTATTTCTCAATTTGAGAAAACAAATAATCTCAATCTTATGTAAACAATTTCAGATAAGAGGGTAAAAAATGATCAGATTCCTCATCTTTCATTGCCTTGATCTCAAACTCTGAAACGAACAATATTAAAGGTTTATCCTCACTCAGAACAGAAAGAGCAACCCTCTTCCCTTCTTCAAGAAATGAGGCAAAATGAATCACATAACAAAAACATAATGAATATGATGCATCATGAACTACCTACTGAACGTAAATTCCATTTCTTATATTTTATGACAATCACAAAACAAAGAACAAAAATCATATGAGCATCTTAATAGATGCAGAAAAAGATGCAGAAAACATCCTTGATAATATGCAACAGGTGTTAAAGATTTAAACAAATGCAAACTCTTAAAAAATAGTAAGAAAGATATTTGTTAACATCATATTAAATGAGAGGCAGGACTAGATAGCAAATATCATAATTAATGTGAAACACAGAAAACTTTTTCTTTGAGAGCAGAAATAAGCAAATAATGGTTGCTATCACCATTCCTATTTAGCATTAGTACTAAAAATAATTCTAGTCAGCATGTAAGCCAACATAGCCATGTGAAGAGAATAAGGAATAATAAAAATCTCATTATTCAAGGAGAGCATTATTTTGCATATATATATATATATAAATCAAAAGAATTTACAAATGAATTAGTAAAATCTTTCTGTCAGATACTCAATTAATATTTTGCAGAACCAGTTGACATTTTGTTGGCCTATAATAAACAGTTAGAAAACAAAACTTTAAAATACAATACTATTTATATTGGTATCAAATATATGTCTTAGTTGGACATATGGTATATGGCCAAGGTGGTATTGCAGATGAGTGGGAAAAGATGGAATTCTCAATACATGTTACTGAAACAACTAGCCATCCATCTGAGAATACAGCTTAAAAGAATGTTTAAGAAGGAAGGGAGGGATGAAGAAAGGAAGGAAAACAGGAAATGGAAAGTAAAGGAAAGGAAAGAGAAAAAAAAAATAACCTCAATACAATTGGTTCCAAATATTACATAAAAGAATACAAAAAGCAGTACCAAGTGGATTAAATCTGAATTGTAAAAGGCAAATCATAAAGTTTTTTTGTTATTCTCCCAGTTATTTTCTTCATACCTCACCGTGTTGTATTTTTGCTAACTTCCAACTGCCAGTTGGAAAGACCTTTTTCACAATTATGTAAGGGAGTCTTTCTGGTCACAAGTCTTTCAACTTGTGACCAGGTGAAAGTGCTTCAAAGTTGACAACCCCCAGAATTAGGCTATATCCAAGGATTCTCAGGGGTTGGTACATAAATACTTAGGTTTTCTCTCTCCTTGGGTACAATAATTCAAGGGTGTGTATTTTGCACCATATCCTGTTAGGATTAAGCTACTGTTACCATGAAGCTGGCTTAATAACATGCACATTATTGGTAGGTTTCTCTTCCTGTCTCCTTTCTCTAGTTTCCTATTGACTTACCTTGTTTTGTTCCTTAGTCGCTAAGTCTTATTTGACTCTTTTGTGACTCCATAGTCCGTAGCCCACCAGGCTCCTCTGTCCTTGGGATTTCCCAGGCAAGAATACTGGAGTGGGTTGCCATTTCCTTCTCCAGAGTATCTTCCCCACCCAGGGATCGAACCCCAGTCCCCTGAATTGCAGGCTAATTCTTTACTGCTGAGTCACCAGGGAAGCTCAGTATACTCTGTACCTCCCAAATAAACTGCTTGTACTCAAATTTTCCCCATAAGATCTCCTGGGAAAACCAGAATACCAGTGTCAGAAAAGTCCCTAAGAAGCAGATATCAGGATGAGATTCTGGAACTGGATAACTCCCCAGCAGGTGGCAACCAAGATCTGATTTCTTCAGATAAGTGACATGGTGGACTACTCCTTGAATGCAGTCGCATCACATAGACTATGACTTTACCACATGTGGCAAATTGGAAAGACAAGTGGAGGGCACCAATAGGTTTATGCAGTTTCTCTAGACTTTGAGAGATATGATGGCGATGATAATTACAAGAACTATGAAGTTGCATAGTAAAGTGCCCTCATTGTGTTCAGGACAGAATATGGCACACTTACATCAGCTGACCACCAACTCAGAGCATGATGTGAAAATCAGCATTCCTCTGTAACAATGTATTAAGGGACTGTATTCTTCTGCAGTTGGATGTAAGGAACTAACTGTGAAAATAATTGAACTGGAGGCTTTTTTCACTACTTCAGCAAGTTTTCTGTGGCAGAATCAGGGTCCTGACAAGGAGATATATTGACACCTAGCTGTAGGACACCTGAGTGAATAGGATAAGAAATCTGGAGCATCCAGTGTTCCCTGGAGCCTTTAAATATTCCTATTTCACTTTGCTATCTCCATGAAAGAAGCTAATAGCTTCCTTTGCTTAAAAAATCTTTCAGAGTTATTTCATGTGAATTCCATTCAAAATAATACTTGAAAGTCTTTAGGATTTGTTTCCACTTTTCCCCTTTATTGACTTTAAACTGATAAGATTTCAACCTGACCAAACCAGACAAGTATTATTTGTGTTTTATAAGGAAAAGAATTGATGTTCAGAAGAGCTGTTAGATCTGAAAAATTTGTATCAATGCTTTAGTGAGTTTGCCTAGCAATAGATTTCGAGAGTGGTAGTTGGAAAGGAGGTATTGCAAAATATAAGACTTAGTAAAAGTTTAGTGATTTGAAAACATTCTCTGGTTTCTTGTGGTTTAACATCTTTGTGAGGAAAACTGCAGTCATTCTTACCATGATTCTGTGATATCTCACTGAAGCTAGAATATACAATGGCTCATAGCAAACGAGATGTCTTTGCTCTCAAGAAGACTCAGTGATCTTAAAGATATAGGTGTACTAAAACAGACTTTTTTTTTGCACTTCTCTGGTGACTTAGTGGTAAAAAAATCCACCTGCCAATGTAGAAGACATGGTTTTGGTCTCTGGGCCAGGGAGATGCCCTGGAGGAGAAAATGGCAGCTCACTGCAATATTCTTGCCTGGGAAATCCCAAGCACAGAGGAGCCTGGCAGGAGACCATGGGGTTGCAAAAGAGTCAAACATGACTTAGCATCTAAACAACAACAAGAACAAAATAGATTTTTAAATTAAGACCAGAGAATCTATTGACTGACTACATGCCCAAGACAAAAAATCAGCATTGTACATTAATAATCTTACCCCTGGGTTAAGTTAAATTTCTTAGTCTCTCACACAACACAGTCACAGGGAGCTTGACTGGACATTCTCAAGAACATCAGATGGAGACTTTAAATTAAAATCATCATGTTACTTATACCCTGGTAAGAGGGAAGTCCACTTTTTCTAATTGTTCTAGTAAGATTTATGAGTCTCATATAGTGGAAAATAAGTCTGAAAAAAGTTTAGTGGCTTCCCATCATGGGGATAATTTAGATGTTCAGTGATCTAGGTATTCCAGAACAAATCCTCCAAGTAAAATAACAAGTTAATAGCACTTTGCATCTTCTACTATTAGTAAGGAGTGGTGGTGATCATTTTGTTGCTAAGTTGTGTCTCACTCTTACAATCATATGGACTATAGCCCACCAGGCTTCTCTGCCCATATATTTCTCCAGGCAAGAATACTGGAGTGGGTTCTTATTTTCTTATCCAGGGTATCTTCTTGACCCTGGGACTGAACCTGGGTCTACTGTATTGCAGTTGGATTCTTCACCAATTGAGCCACCAGGGAAACCCACAAGTAAGGAGGGACAATGGGTCTCTCGATTTTAGATAAAATATGTAACACATTTGGGGGTATCATTCAACTAAGTTTCTAATTTTGAGTGGATCCCAAAGCAAAAGAGAGCTTTGTCGCAGGTTCAGGCTGTTGTGCAGTTGGCCGAACCCACTGAAACTGGCCTATTTCCCTTGCTAAAGGTATTCAGTGTTGATAAAAATAAAATATAGAAACTCTGAAAAGCCATCCTACCAGAATCTTAGTGAATATCCTTGGAGTTCTGGAACATAACTATGTTATCTTAAAAAAAAAAACAAACAACTTACTGGAATATAGTTGCTTTATAATGTTGTATTAGTTCCTCCTGTACAGCAAGATGAATTAGCCATATGCACACATATATGCTCTCCCTTTTGGATTACCTTCCATTCAAATCACCACAATGCATTAAGTTGAGTTCCCTCTGCTATACAGTATGTTCTTATTAGTTATCTATTTTATTCATAGTATCAATAGTATATATGTGCCATCCCAATCTCCTAATTCCTCCTACCCACCTCTTCCCCCTTGACATCCATGTATTTGTTCTCTACATCTGTGTCTCTATTTCTGCTTTGAAAATAAGGCCATACCATCTTTTGTAGAAAATTATCCACTGTGCATAAAGTGGGCATTCAGTTTAGTTCAGTTCATGAAGACCAAGTAACATACAATATAATATTTAGTAATTTTGAGACTGGATGTGCTCATCAATAGCTGGTTATCATCAGACCAACTGAGTCATAAGATCAGCTGAAAGCAGAAATCCAGTGCATATTGGAATGGCAACTTTGAGGCTGAGTCTGAGAAGTCCAGGAATTACAATTGTTTCACAAACACATGGCCCAAATCTTCACGTTCAGTTCAGTTCAGTTCAGTCACTCAGTTGTTTCTGACTCTTTGTGACCCCATGAATCGCAATACGCCAGGCCTCCCTGTCCATCACCAACTCCCGGAGTTCATTCAGATTCACGTCCATCGAGTCGGTGATGCCATCCAGCCATCTCATACTCTGTCGTCCCCTTCACCTCTTGTCCTCAATCCCTCCCAGAATCAGAGTCTTTTCCAATGAGTCAACTCTTCGCATGAAGTGGCCAAAGAACTGGAGTTTCAGCTTTAGCATCATTCCTTCCAAAGAAATCCCTGGGCTGATCTCCTTCAGAACGGACTTGTTGGATCTCCTTGCAGTCCAAGGGACTCTCAAGAGTCTTCTCCAACACCACAGTTCAAAAGCATCAGTTCTTCGGCGCTCAGCCTTCTTCACAGTCCAACTCTCACATCCATACATGACTACTGGATTCTTCATGTTACTTGCCTCTAATGCACTGTCACCCTTCATTGAGAATCTCCATAGCTACCTGGCTATGGAGAAAAAGGAATCATACTTGACCTGCTTCACGGATGAATAGTTTCATGTGTTTGTGTGATGCAAAAACAGACTGTAGATGTCTCTTCCCCTCCATTCAGGGTGACAATGAGAGTGGTGAGGGAAAATCCTTTCTGTGAGCAAAACTTCCAGCATTACCTCTGGTAATTAATTTCAGTTGGTGGGAGATAGGGCCTGAGATGAGATGAAGTGCGCATGTGTGTTAAGTTGCTTCAGTCCTGTCTGACTCTGTGGCCTATGGACTGTAGCCTGCCAGTGTCCCCTGTCCATGGGATTCTCCAGGCAAGAGGATTTTCCATGCCCTCCTGGCAGAGATGAAGATATACATTGATTTGGGGGGCTGCAGATATGACTTAGCTATTTTTTTCATGGACCTTGAAGGAACAGAAAAAGAAGATCTACCATAAGCAATTATAAGCAAAGGCATGTAAATGGACCTCCCGGAGTGAAAAAAGAAGTGAGAATCTTTTCCACCAGAGATTATCACTACATATGAGGCATTTACATTTGGTTGGTTTCCCATCCATTTGCTGGGAGTTAATCTCTGCCTTTGGGTAGATTGTGTTTTGGGGGGCAGAGGTAGAGGTTATGTGTGGGTCCTATGGCCCAGGCCTAAGTCTGATCCAGTCATTCCACTGATATACCTATAGCAAAGAAAAACATTTAGATCTCAATATTGCACCATTTTGATGGCACAACCTACTGGAGAAGAGCACAGTAGTGATGTAGGATCATTTTCATATTGAGAGAACTTTCATATTGAGAATATATAGCTAGCTAAGCTATATATATATATATAGCTTAGGTACATAGCTAAGATAGCTAAGCTGCATCATCTCACCTTAAAACAGAATATTCTATATATTTAAGCTCTCTTTTTTAAAACAAATTAGCAGAGTTACTTTTAAATCATTGCTGAAAACATTTTCCTTCCAACTACACTAAATTTTAATAATAATAAATAGGGCACTCTTTCTGCTGTGATAAGTGAAGCAGAAAATGTGTACATGTTTCTGTAGCCCCAATGTAAGCATGAGGCAAACACATAAAAAGATTAAATTGTCCTGGTTTTATTACAGATCTTGTCAAAGAAGACCACCTGAAGGGATAATGTTGCTCTAGTAAAACAAAACAAAAGAAAAAATGGATGTAACCCCCAGATATCTAGAAGCTCTGGTGAAGTCACAAATAAATTAAGGAGATGCACCGCCTGCTTCAAGTAAAGTGTAGTCCAATGATTTGCCTAGTATAGCTGACGCTTGGAACAGATAATATTTTAAAATCCAAATCTCCATAAGAAAAAAATTATTTTCAATAAAAATCACAAAATTATACAAATTATATAATGTTTAGAAAAGAAATATTATTGATTGTGCTTGTATTCATGTCTATAAAAATATTAAAACATAATAAATAAACATAATAATACATAGAGTAAATATTACATGAAGGAAAGGGAAAATGTAATGACATTTTAATAACTGTTTAGATCAGTACATTTAATTACATCAATGTATTTTTAAAATATTGACTTAGTCATAATAATAAATATAAAAATTGTAGTATTTTTATCTCTAACTTCTGTGAATGTGTCAATGATTTCAAGAAAATGTATCTTCCTATGTTAAATAGAATATATATATCCAAGTCTGTCAATTTACCTTCACTCATACTTAATTTAAGGGCTTCCCTGGTGGCTTAGATGGTAAAGAGTTTGCCTGTGATGTGGGAGACCTGGGTTTGATCCTGGGTCAGGAAGATTCCCTGGAGGAGGAAATGGCAGCCCAGTCAAGTATTCTTGCCTGAAGAATTCCATAGACAGAGGAGCCTAGCAGGCTAGAGTCTAAGGGGTCACAAAAGAAGCAGATACCATTAAGTGACTAGCATATACGTAATTTAAGACTCCTCTTATTAATTTTATTCTCAAATGGTTTGTCTTTCACATGAGGAAATGATATGCCAATAGTTAGGAAAAGTCTAAAAAATAATAATGAGCTTGAAAGATCCTAAATTTCAGAGTTAGCAAGAATATCACACACACAAAATAGCAGCAATTGCAATAATGTTCCAATCTAACAGCTTTCAAATGTCTCTGCAGACAAAAGGTTGATAAAAATAAAAATTCCAAGTCGGCACATAGAATGCCAAAATTATAAAAGCTCATGTTTGCAATCACTGCAGTATCGTTTTAATTTTGAATGTACTGTTAAACCATAGTACCACAGGAGTGGAAGACAAAAACTTGTACCCAAAGAGAACTTGAATAATTTCTAAATTTTATAAACTTTTTCTCCATGCATGATGCTGGGCCTGAGTGTTAGGGATGATTGTATAAATAGGAGTACTCCAAATGAAACTTCCATGTTAACTATAATTTCAGTAACAATTTTCGTTTATTAAAGCAAAATTAACAAAAGTATGCTAATCTGAAGATTTCCTATCTATTATCACAATTCAGCAATAACAGCAGCAACTGTTTGGAACTCAGAAGGAGAAAAAAGAAGTACTCTACAAAACACATTGTTTAGAATGGCTGATACAGGAGGATGATAATGAAAAGCAGACTGTCTTTGAGTTCAGTTCAGTCACTCAGGAGTGTCCGACTCTTTGCGAGAGTTTCTCATGATGTACTCTGCATATAAGTTAAATAAGCAGGGTGACAATATACAGCCTTGACATACCCCTTTTCCTATTTGGAACCAGTCTGTTGTTCCATGTCCAGTTCTAACTGTTGCTTCCTGACCTGCTTATAGGTTTCTCAAGAGGTAGATCAGGTGATCTGGTATTCCCATCTCTTTCAGAATTTTCCACAGTTTATTATGATCCACACAGTCAAAGCCTTTGGCATAGTCATTACTGTCTTTAGTTGGCTTTAATGTCGCCTGACTCCCTGTATAGGGGGTCAGGTGTCACTTGACTGTTTCTAAATATCATTCACTCTTTTTATAAGCTGCTATTGTGGTACAATGGGGGATGAGGAGGGAATGGTGAATATCCAAGAGTTTTGTGAAGCATCCAATTAAAGAATTCATTTTTAAATACTGGTCAAATCTAAGGATGAAGCTGCCAACTCTGGACAAGAATGTGTGTGTGTTCAGTTGTTCAGTTGTGTCCAACTCTTTATGAACCCATGGACTCTACCTCGCCAGACTCCTCTGTCTATGGGATATCCCAAGCAAGGATACAGGGGCAGGTTGCCATTTTCTTCTCCAGGGGGTCTTCTGACCAAGGGATTGAACCCAGGTCTCTTGAGTCTCCTGCATTGACAGGTGGGCTCTTTACCACTGCACAAAATGAGAAGCCCATGGACAAGAATAGTTAAATAGAAACATTCTTGCCACTTGTCCCCTCTTTCTCCTCTGCTACCTTCAATCCTGGGTATAGAGCTTAATGGGTAGCAGAGAAGAGATTATAGTAAAAGTACAAAGTGGATAACTAGAGGGCAAGATGCTAAACCCTTCTCCACAGCAGAAGGCTAGCCTGAAGCACAGCACAGCATGGGGTGAGTGGGGAGTGATGTGTGGGGGTGGCTGGAAAAGGAAGTACTGCAGGCTAAATTGTGTCACCCCATATTGTGACATCTTACCTAGCAGAGTTTTCTTTTTTAATTAATTAATTTATTTTAATTGGAGGCTAATTACTTTACAATATTGTAGTGGGTTTTGCCATACATTGACGTGAATCAGCCAGGGGTGGACATATGTCCCCCATCCTGAACCCCGCTACCACCTCCCTCCTTACCCCATCCCTCAAGTTCGTCCCAGTGCACTGGCCCTGAGGGCCCTGTCTCATGCATCGAATCTGGACTGGCGATCTATTTCAAACATGGTAATATACATGTTTCAATGCTGTTCTCTCAAATCATCCCACCCTTGCCCTCTCCCACAGACTCCAAAAGTTTGCTCTTTATTTCTGTTTCTCTTTTGCTGTCTCACATACAGGGTCATCATTACCATCTTTCTAAATCCCATATATATGCATTAATATGTTTTTCTTTCTGACTTACTTCACTCAGCAGTTTTTAAACTTTAATTAAAAAAAAAAGTTCACAGCCTTTGACCTCGTGATCATTCTCTAAGACATGTATCCTATAGAGACAGCAAAAACTAAAGATACTGATATTCTGTACTAGTAAAAGCTTAAATCCTTAAGGGCAACAATAGACAAACTACTAAATATGCCATGTCCACAGGATAATGTATTTTTCATCCATTAAATATTTATAAATATACCAGTGTTCACAAATCAATCACTAGCTGGAGTTGGGAGATAGGTGGGGAGGTGGGACTATATATGATCAGTAATTTATATATATATTCTCCCTTACTTTTTAAGTCAAATCATAATTTCAGTAACTCAAAGATGTTAAAAAAAGCAACTAAGCAAGCTTTGAGAGGTTAAAATTATGTGACCATTAAAGAGGGGTAAAATGGGGAAGAAAGAGAACATTTATTTAGTTAAAATAAAACCTTTTATACTGAACTAGATTCTCCCAGATACTTAAAAATTATTTTGGCATTTAGACTCACTTAAGGGAGTCTTGTTGTGGTGAAAGAGATTGGATAGCTCAGTGAAGCTCTGAAACATCCCACATAGGGCTGCCTAAGACAGATGTGTCATAGTGAAAAGTAATGTCAAAACATGGTCCACTGGAGGAGGAAATGGCAAACCATTCCAGTATTCTTGCTGCAAGAACCCCATGAACAGTCTGAAAAGGCAAAAAGATATGACATGGAAGATGAGACATCAAAGTCAGAAGATATCCAATGTGCTACTGGGGAAGAGTAGAGGGCAATACTAATAGCTCCAGAAAGAATGAAGCAGCTGGGCCAAAGCAGAAATGACAAGTAGTTGTGATGAGTCTGGTGATAAGTAAAGGCCAATGCTGTAAAGAAAAATATTACATAGGAACCTGGAATTTTAGATCCATGAATCAAGGTAAATTGGACATGGTCAAGCAGGAGATGGCAAGAGTAAACATGGACATCTTAGGAATTGGTTAACTAAATGGATGAGAACAGGGAAGTTTAATTCAAGTGACCTTTATATATATCACTGTGGGCCAGAATCCTTAAGAAGAAATGGAATAGCCCTCACAGTCAATGAAAGAGCCTGAAATACAATAATTGCATACAATCTCAAAAATGACAGAATGATTTCGGTCCACTTCCAAGGCAAACCATTCAACATTGCAATAATCCAAGTCTACAACTCAAATATTGACATTGAGAAGCTAAAGTTGACTGGTTCAATGAATACCTAGACACTTTCTAGAATTAAAACCAAAAATGACATCCTTTTCATCATAGGGGATTAGAATGCAAAAGTAGGAAGTCAAGAGATACCTAGAGTAACAGGAAAGTTTGCCTTTGGAGTACAAAATGGAGCAGTGCAAAGACTAACAGAGTTTTTTCAAGACCACACACCAGTCATAGCAAACACCTTTTCCCAATAACCAAGAGATGACCTACACTTGGACATCATCATATGGTCAATACCGAAATCAGATTGATTACATTCTTTGCAGCTGAACATGGAGAACTTCTATAGAATCAGCAGAAATAAGACATGGAGTTGACTATGGCTCAGATCATGAGCTTCTTATTGCAAAATTTGGATTCAGTTGAAGAAAGTAAGTAAAACCATTGGGCCATTTAGATATGACCTAAATCAAATCATTTATGAGTACACAGTGGAGGTGATGAATAAATTCAAGGGACTGATCTGGTAGACAGAGTACTTGAAGTTCTTAACATTGCATGGAAGAGAAAACAGGGTACAGAAGATGGAAGTTCAGAACATTGTACAGGAGGCAATGACCAAAATCATCCCAAAGAAGAACAAATGAAAGAAGGTAAAGTATCTGAGGAACTCTTACAATAGCTGGGGAAAAAGAGAAGCAAAAGGCAAAGGTGAAAGGAAAAAATACACCCAATTGAATGCAGAGTTACAGAGAACAGTAAGGAGAGACAAGAAGACCTTCTCAAATGAATAATGCAAAGAAATAGAATGGAAAATACTGGAGATCTGTTTAAGAAAATTAGAGATACCAAGGGAATATTTCATGCAAGGATGGGCACAATAAGGACAGAAACAATATGGACCTAACAGAAACAGAAAAGATTAAGAGGAGTAGCAAAAATACCCAGAAGAATTAAACAAAAAAGGTCATAATGACTCTGATAACCATGAAAATAACTCACCTAGAGCCAGACATCCTGGAGTATGAAGTCAAGTGGACCTTAGGAAGCATTACTATGAACAAACCTAGTGGAGGTGATGGAATTCCAGCCAAGCTATTTCAAATCCTAAAAGATGATTCCGTAAAAGTACTGCACTCAATACCTCAACAAATTTGTAAAACTCAGCAATGGCCATGGGACTGTAAAAAATCAGTTTTTGTACCACAGCTTTCTTATCCATTCATCTGCTGATGGACATCTAGGTTGCTTCCATGCCCTGGCTATTATAAACAGTGCTCTGTATATGTGTATATATATATATATATACTCTAAATCCCAATAAGTATACTGTATTGGTGTTTTTCTTTCTGGGTTAACTCACTCTGTATAATCAGCTCCAACTTCATCCACCTCATTAGAACTGATTCAAATGTATTCTTTTTAATGGCTGAGTAATACTCCATTGTGTATATGTACCTCAGCTTTCTTATCCATTCATCTGCTGATGGACATCTAGGTTGCTTCCATGCCCTGGCTATTATAAACAGTGCTGCGATGAACATTGGGGTACACGTGTCTCTTTCAATTCTGGTTTCCTCAGTGTGTATGCCCAGCAGTGGGATCGCTGGATCATAAGGCATTTCTATTTGCAATTTTTAAAGGAATCTCCACACTGTTCTCCATAGTGGCTGTACTAATTTGCATTCCCACCAACAGTGTAAGAAGGTCCCCTTTTCTCCACACCCTCTCCAGCATTTATTGCTTGTTGACTTTTGGATCACAGCCATTCTGATAACATTAAAAACAAAGACATTTCTAGATTTTTTTGACAAAAAATACCAAAACATCTAAGCAGCATTCCCATCCAGCTCCCAGTATTTGATTAGTTGCTGCCACGTGGGATGCTGTATGGGCTCTCCAACCACTCTTTTCACTCATTTATGTTACTTGCCTGACCTTCAAAAACTTTTAAGTCTTTTTGAATCTTAGGATTCACACAGTGAAGGTTCATATCTCAAAATTCACCTCCACCCATTTGTTCAGTTACTCATTAGCTTTCACTGAATGTCTGCTCTGTCTGTGCTAGGAACCACACTAGAGGCTGGAAGCAAGAAAGACAAACATAGCAGTTCTTATTCCAAACTGTTTATAGCGCAGCCAATAGAAGCCAAGAAAAGCAGGCTTAGAAGAATACTGTCGTCAGTTGCACAACACCAAAAGGGTCCCGGGACACTGTGCTTTGATCAAAACACTCAGAATTCTATTCTCTCCTGATACCATTACTCCTTCACAGGTTGGATCCGTTATTCAAGGAATAATGCAGTCATTCATAACTTTTAGGAGTGGAAGAAGAGCATGAGTACTAAGGAAAAATGAAAGGGGATATGAAAGAATACTGTAGAAGAAGGCAAGCAGGAAGGTTTCCCAGATGGAAAAGAAAAAAAGGAGTGTGGTGGATGCTTTCTGATCCTACCATCAGGCTGGTGCTCCCATGGGCTGGTGCTCCCACGTACCAACTTCTTTAAATACTGTTTGTCAGTGGCTCCCAGCAGGATAGAGTTGCCTTCAGCCAATGGGAGCCATCTTCTGTGGGAGGTCATAAACCCACAGAAGAAGGACACCCCACAGTCAGCAACTGATGGGCACAGCAACTTATGATACAAAAGACTGGGGGAGAATGTTACACCTCATGCTCCAGAGCTCCCTGTGTGATCATGGTGGATGCTTTCTGATCCTACCATCAGGCTGGTGCTCCCATGGGCTGGTGCTCCCACGTACCAACTTCTTTAAATACTGTTTGTCAGTGGCTCCCAGCAGGATAGAGTTGCCTTCAGCCAATGGGAGCCATCTTCTGTGGGAGGTCATAAACCCACAGAAGAAGGACACCCCACAGTCAGCAACTGATGGGCACAGCAACTTATGATACAAAAGACTGGGGGAGAATGTTACACCTCATGCTCCAGAGCTCCCTGTGTGATCAGACAAGACCAGATTTCAGCTGAGACCATGTCCTTGCTTACTTTATTTGTCCTGTTCTAACTTGGTTTCCTCATTCCTTTTCTCCTGAGACTTTTTCTTCAATTAATCATCTACTCCTGAATCACTATTTTGGGCTATGCTTCTAGGGAATTCTGTCCAACATAAAACACAAAGACTAATAAAAATATTTATTACTAATTGTCTCATTAACAGGAAACAGCAAACCAGATTTTGAGAAACCAGACCAAGGCATAATGATACAGCAATGGTATATATAGTGATTTATATATCACAGACTCAAAATTCCTTTTGCAGTTCTCTTCAGTATATTGTCCTAGAAGTATCTATATTTCCAAATTAACGACGAGACATTATTAGCTTTAATTCCAATGATAAATATTACCAGTCACCATAAGCTTCTAAGAGGCTTATGATAAGGTCAGGAAAGTTGGTTTCTGTTGGTTTGTGCTAGGCAGATGAGTTTCAGTCCTAGGGCAAAGACAAGGACCATTAGCCCTGGATTTGTTATTTCTAGGAAGTACTTGACCTACAGATCATCTGGAATCTCACTTGATCATTAGATGAAGAAAATGAAATCAAAATGGAAAGGGCTGTGCCATCTATCTTACATCTAACATTTAGCAGCCACCTCACTACGTTTCCTTCGAATACTTTCAGATTCCATCTGCTTCTCTTTCCACCTCCGTTAACATCACAGACTGCAGACTATCATGCCCAAGTTTATATTTTAAGAAGATTGAGAGGAATTAGGGTTGAACATTTAAGAATATAAGTCTTTTGACCAAATAAATATCAGGATTGTCCTGCAGTTCTCATTTCAGACATATGTACACGCTTGGGGCAGGCACACACCCACCCGTGCACACCTAATTATTCACTGATTCTCACTCTCTCCTTCAAATTGGTTTAATAGGGTACAGTTTCACTTGAGGAATAAGGTACTTGAGCTCCTGATGGACTGACATTCACATTTTCAGCAGAAAGAAAAGAAAAAACAAATCAGTTACTGTCCAGTTGAGACTGGTGGACAACAGATGTTCAGGTAAGTCTCAAGAAAGTTTTTTAGGCTGTCAAGAGTAAAGCAGAAACTTTTCAGAATTACATCAATCTCTCTCAATAGGATATATGTTAATTCTCAAACTAAAAATATTTGTTGGCAGGTATATATGGAAAATAAGATTTTCCTGGTGGTCCAGCGGTAAAGAATCTGCCTGCCAGTGCAGGGGACATAGGTTCAGTTCCTGGTACAGGAAGGTTTCACATGCCACAGAGCAACTGAGCCTGTGTGCCACAACCGCTGAAGTCTATGCGCCTAGAGCCGTAACAAGAGAACCCACCACCACAAGAAGCCCCCATGTTGCCTAAAGGCTAAGGGGTCCAGCTGCTCACCATTTAAAAGGCCAGGTTAGTGGAAAGGAAAGTTTGCCTTATTTCAGATGCTGGCGACTGGGGGTGGGGGTGGGGCACATGCAGAAACAGCACAGTCATCTGTCAGTCATCTTGAAATTGGTCAGTGGTGGTCTGACTGATGTCATCTTGATTGTTTTAGGTATAGTTAATCTTCAGTTCATCACTTCATGGAAATAGATGGGGAAACAGTGTAAACAGTGTCAGACTTTATTTTGGGGGGGCTCCAAAATCACTGCAGATGGTGACTGCAGCCATGAAATTAAAAGACACTTACTCCTGGAAGAAAAGTTATGACCAACCTAGATAGCATATTCAAAAGCAGAGACATTACTTTGCCGACTAAGGTCCGTCTAGTCAAGGCTATGGTTTTTCCTGTGGTCATGTATGGATGTGAGAGCTGGACTGTGAAGAAGGCTGAGCGCAGAAGAATTGATGCTTTTGAACTGTGGTGTTGGAGAAGACTCTTGAGAGTCCCTTGGACTGCAAGGAGATCCAACCAGTCCATTCTGAAGGAGATCGGCCCTGGGATTTCTTTGGAAGGAATGATGCTAAAACTGAAGCTCCAGTACTTTGGCCACCTTATGTGAAGAGTTGACTTGTAACTGCAGCCATGAAGTTAAAAGATGCTTACTCCTTGGAAGAAAAGTTATGACCAACCTAGATAGCATATTCAAAAGCAGGGACATTACTTTGCTGACTAAGGTCTGTCTAGTCAAGGCTATGGTTTTTCCTGTGGTCAGGTATGGATGTGAGAGCTGGACTGTGAAGAAGGCTGAGCGCAGAAGAATTGATGCTTTTGAACTGTGGTGTTGGAGAAGACTCTTGAGAGTCCCTTGGACTGCAAGGAGATGCAACCAGTCCATTCTGAAGGAGATCGGCGCTGGATTTCTTTGGAAGGAATGATGCTGAAGCTGAAACTCCAGTACTTTGGCCACCTCATGCGCAGAGTTGACTCATTGGAAAAGACCCTGATGCTGGGAGGTATTGGGGGCAGGAGGAGAAGGGGACGACGGAGGATGAGATGGCATCACTGACTTGATGGGCGTGAGTCTGAGTGAACTTCGGGAGTTGGTGATGGACAGGGAGGCCTGGCGTGCTGCGATTCATGGGGTCACAAAGAGTTGGACACGACTGAGCAACTGAACTGAACTGAACTGAACTGAGCTGGGTAATCTGGGTCCAAATAAGTGTGTTTACTTAAGGCTTCCCCGAGCCTTTCCAGAGTTGTGGGATTTTCCTTCTCTTCCTGAGTCACTCCAGATGGTTTGGAGTAATTTAAGGGCTTAGCTCGTGATTTTTTCAGCCTTCCTTAATGCAAGTGATAAAGTGAACTCTCTTCCCGTCATCACTGTCTTTGTCATGGGTCCAGTTCAGGGCAGCTGTGGTCACTGCCTGGAGTCCTGCAGGTGACCAGGCTGCTTCACTGTCCGATCTCCCCTGTGTGCTAGTAACATACCACTCATCTCTGCATTCCTGCACATTTTTAATTACTCTACTTCTTCCCTTGTCAGTAAGGGTGCTAGGCAGGATTAGCATAACATCTTTTCCATGCCATTTCAAAAGATTGGGTTAGACCCTGGAAAACACTTATACAATTGTCAGGCTCTTCAGTAAAGCATCCTAGGTCTAATTTAATCTGTCCTAAATCTTGGAGGGAGAAAGGAACATAGACTTGCGTGAGTCCCAAGTCTCCTTCAGGAACTTCCTATAATGGAAGGAGGGAAGGATATAGCCTAGAGATCACTGGGGTTGGTTTAGGAGCCGCTCGGGTAGGAGCTGCTGCTGGTGGCAGAGGTGCTACTGGAGATTGTGGAGGCTTCTGTGGGCTAGGTTTTGGTAGCCCTGAATAAGGGGAGACAGTTTGAACCTAAGAGTTTGGGGGAACTTATAGGCAGCGTAGAAGGACAAGCCCACAACTCCTGCATAAGACAGTGTTTTCTCTCATGACAAAGAAAACCTATATGCATGGAAATTCTGACCATTTTCCTTCTCATCTACAAAAGAGGATGGCATTATAATTAAGTGAGCCCTCAGGGGGCCATTTTTCACCATCAGATAGATCAAATTGAGGCCATGCCTCGGTGCAGAAAAAGATCATATGTTTTTTTAACAGGGTGTGAGGGTCAAACTTCTTCCAGTTCTTCAGTATGCATTCCAAAGGTATCTATTTTGAGCTGGGTAAGGGACTCAAAGAGGTTGCTCTCATCTGAAAGAGAGAAGACCAGCGTCCAGTGCTCTTTGTCTTTTCTCTGGTTCCTCCGATAGAGGGTGTTCCCTCCTTGTGGAGTGGAAACAAAGAAGCAGCAATGGTTTGTGCTTCCCCCAACTTTGGAGTACACCTGGGCTTGATCACCCTTATCTGGGTGTCCTGGGCCTTTGTCCTCTTCCTGTCTCTATCTTCCCTTCCACCTAGAGATAGATAGAGTGAGAGCCTAGACTGGTGGACTTCTTATGGTCTTGAACACGAGTGTGCCTGAGCTGGAGTTCCCCTAAAGCAAGCTATGCCATGCACAAGCTTAGGAGTGTTTACACACACTCCAAAACGATCCTACCTTAAGTGAAAACTTTCACAACCTCTAGATGTTAGGAAAGAGAAACAGTAGATGTCCTGTCCTGCAGTCTCGCTGAGGCAGCGGCCTAGCAGAGGTTTTTGTTCAGCACCTTCAGGTCAATCAGCTGCTCAACACCAAGGCCCAAGGCCACTGTCTTCTAACTCTTTCTGCCTTTGGAACTCATGCAGGCTTGTGAAATAATGAGTGGTTCAAGAGACCATGCAGCTAGATAAGGTAACAAGAGGTGAATACCAGAGTTGAGAGTGAGTATCTGTGCTTACCTCGAGTAGGCATTGAGGAATCCTGGGCGAGCCCCCAAAAGGTGAGATGGGAATGTGAGTTCTTGTCTGAAGAAATGAACAATGGAATCCACGGCACACAAACACTCCTGGTAGCAAGCGATTAGGATTTATTAAAGAGGAGGAAAGCACAAAGTTCTCAGCATAGACCCTGAGAGGGGGTAAAGCATCCCTCTAAGGTGGGACTTACAGCAGTTTTTATATCTTTCCTTAAATCAAATTATTTCTAACCAATTTACAGGTCAAGATCAGTTCAGTTCAATCACTCAGTCATGGCTGACTCTGCGACCCCATGGACTGCAGCACACCAGGCTTTCCTGTCCATCACCAACTCCCAGAGCTTACTCAAACTCATGTACGTCAAATCAGGGAAGCCATCCAACAATCTCATCCTATCTCATCCCCTTCTCCTCCCACCTTCAATATTTCCCTGCATCGTGGTCTTTTCCTATGAGTCAGTCCTTTGCATCAGGTGGCCAAAGTATTGGAGTTTCAGCTTCAGCATCAGTGCTTCCAATGAATATTCAGGACTGATTTCCTTTAGGATGGACATGGTTTGATCTCTTTGCAGTCCAAGGGACTTTCAAGAGTCTTCTCCAACACCACAGTTCAAAAGCATCAATTCTTCACCACTCAGCTTTCTTTATAGTCCAACTCTCACATCCATATGTGATTACTGGAAAAACCATAGCTTTTACTAGATGGACATTTGTTGGCAAAGTAACATCTTCGCTTTTTAATATGCTGTTTAGGTTGGTCATAACTTTTCTTCAAAGGAGAAAGCATCTTTTAATTTCATGGCTACAGTCACCATTTGCTGTGATTTTGGAGCCCAAGAAAATAAAGTCTCTCACTGTTTCTATTCTTTCCCCATCTATTTGCCATGAAGTAATGGGATTAGCTGCCATGATCTTCGTTTTTTGAATGTTGAGTTTTAAGCCAACTTTTCCACTCTCTTCTTTCACTTTCATCAAGAGGCTCTTTAGTTCCTCTTCACTTTCTGCCATAAGGGTGGTGTCATCTGCATATCTAAGGTTATTAATATTTCTCCCTGCAATCCAGCTTGTGCTTCATCCAGCCCAGCATTTCACATGAAGTGCCTGCATATAAGATAAATAAGCAGGGTGACAATATGCAGCCTTGACATACTCCTTTCCCAGTTTAGAACCAGTCCATTGTATAGTATTTGAGGTTAATTAAAATTGATTGATGAATCAATATACCTATATGATAGAGTAGCTGAGGTTTTGTTGTATTTCAAAGTTACTTTACTTTCAAATATGAATCATTTGTTATTTATGGTAAGTTTGCTTTGATAAATTTACTTAGGAGGAAAGAATTAAAAATCAGTTTCATAGGGCAAATTCTACACACTACTAACTTCTGATTGGCATTTCATAATGACTTATAAATGCCATATTTAGAACCTTCACTATAGAAGAGATGGCAGTGAAATCATGATTCACAGCAAATATTCACAGAAGAGAAACTACACAAAATTTAATCTAGTTAGATCTTTGTCAAACAGAATCAGAGGTCAAATTGTCAACATCCATTGGATCATGGAAAAAGCAAGAGAGTTCCAGAAAAACATCTGTTTCTGCTTGATTGACTATGCCAAAGCCTTTGACTGTGTGGATCACAAGAAACTGTGGAAAATTCTGAGAGAGATGGGAATTACCAGACCACCTGACCTGCCTCTTGAGAAACCTGTATGCAGGTCAGGAAGCAACAGTTAGAACTGGATATGGAACAACAGACTGGTTCCAAATAGGAAAAGGAGTCCGTCAAGGCTGTATATTGTCACCCTGCTTCTTTAACTTCTATGCAGAGTACATCATGAGAAACGCTGGGCTGGAAGAAACACAAGCTGGAATCAAGATTGCCAGGAGAAGTATCAATCACCTCAGATATGCAGATGACACCACCCTTATGGCAGAAAGTGAAGAGGAACCAAAAAGCCTCTTGATGCAAGTGAAAGTGGAGAGTGAAAAAGTTGGCCTAAAGCTCAACATTCAGAAAATGAAGATCATGGCATCTGGTCCCATCATTTCATGGCAAATAGATGGGGAAACAGTGGGAACAGTGTCAGACTTTATTTTGGGGGGCTCCAAAATCACGCAGATGGTGACTGCAGCCATGAAATTAAAAGATGTTTACTCCTTGGAAGAAAAGTTATGACCAACCTAGATAGCATATTGAAAAGCAGAGACATTACTTTGCTGACAAAGGTCTGTCTAGTCAAGGCTATGGTTTTTCCTGTGGTCATGTATGGATGTGAGAGTTGGACTGTGAAGAAAGCTGAGTACCGAAGAATTGATGCTTTTGAACTGTGGTGTTGGAGAAGACTCTTGAGAGTCCCTTGGACTGCAAGGAGATTCAACCAGTCCATTCTGAAGGAGATCAACCCTGGGATTTCTTTGGAAGGAATGATGCTAAAGCTGAAACTCCAGTAGTTTGGCCACCTCATGCGAAGAGTTGACTCACTGGAAAAGACCCTGATGCTGGGAGGGATTGGGGGCAGGAGGAGAAGAGGACGACCGAGGATGAGATGGCTGGATGGCATCACGGACTCGATGGACGTGAGTCTGAGTGAACTCCGGGAGTTGGTGATGGACAGGGAGGCCTGGCGTGCTGCGATTCATGGGGTCACAAAGAGTCAGACATGACTGAGTGACTGAACTGAACTGAACCAGAATCATCTAAGAGAATTATCCCTTAATGCCTTAAGGCAGTGGTTCTCAAAGTGTGGTCCTAGGCTAGACCTCGGAGAAGGCAATGGCACCCCACTCCAGTACTCTTGCCTGGAAAATCCCATGGGCGGAGGAGCCTGCTAGGCTGCAGTCCATGGGGTCGCTAAGAGTCGGACACGACTGAGCGACTTCACTTTTACTTCTCACTTTCATGCATTGAAGAAGGAAATGGCAACCCACTCCAGTGTTCTTGCCTGGAGAATCTCAGGGACGGGGGAGCCTGGTGGGCTACCGTCTATGGGGTCGCACAGAGTCGGACACGACTGAAGCGACTTAGCAGCAGCAGCAGCAGGCTAGACCTAACAAGTGGGAACCTGTTAGAAATGCGTATTTTCAGGCTTCGCCTTATACTTTTTGAATAAGAAAGGATATGCGGCAGTGTCCAGCTGTTTAACAAGACCTTCAGGTGCTTTTAATATTCACTGATGCTGAGAACCACTGACCTAAAACATCTTATGCATCCCTTGAAATATTTTATTTCCTTTGTATCTAATACTGCTCATAGACCATTCTTGGGAGACTGGAGAAAATAGCCACCCAAATAATTATTTTTGTGTTCAGATTGAGATCCTCTAGAAGGGTTCTTGGCTCTTTAGAGCTGCTATCTACCCTACAATAAGGCCAAGACAGGGCCCAAAGGCTGACACATCTGGGATTTGGAGTTCTGGACATCCAGTTGTGGGCTTGTTATCTTTGGATTCAGCCCTATCTCCAGTTTTGATCATCAGTTCCCAAGCATCCCCAATTTCTTCTGACTCTCTTCCCCTGAGATGTAGGGGTTCTCTGTGACGTGGGCTCAAACTATGTATTGTCTTGGGAATTTTCTCCTTGAAGAGCCCAGGAAGGTGGCCCACATACATCTGATGGAACCTGCCTCTCTTTCTGGTGCTGGTTCTATGGGGACCAGTAGCAAGAAAATAATACCTATGGTTGAAAGTTGGAAGAATGTCATGTGTACTTAATTTAGTTAATCCAGTCAAAAGTCACTGTTCCCCAACAGGGAACAAACAGTAGTGAAAAAAAAGTAGGATCAAGTTTTCCACTCTTTGTTAACAGTTGTGGTAGCTTCGAGAAAGGAATGTCTGATAACACGTGGAAGATATTGAGGTTTGGGGGCAAACAGAGGAATAGAGCACTCTGCAGGGGAAAGGCCAAGAGAAGAAGGGACTTAGGATAACATGTCTAATGAAAATTTGTATTAGCTTGTTTTGCCCATTCAATAATTGTCAACAAAACCTACGTTGCTCATTAATCCCTTCAATATGAGTGAATTTTCTCTAGGGAGTTTGACTAATGTTGAGTTTTGGGTGATTAAGAACAGTAAAGAGTGAAAATGGAGTCTCCATGTGGAACATGAGTGCGTGCTCAGTTGCGTCAGTCGTGTCCAACTCTGCAACCCCATGGACTGTAGCTGCAAGGCTCCTCTGTCCATGGGACTCTCCAGGCAAGAGTACTGGGTGGGTTGCCATGCCCTCCTCTAGGGGATCTTCCCAAATCAGGGATCAAACCCACGTTTCCTGCATCTCCTGTATTGGCAGGAGAGTTCTTTACTGCTGGGCTGCAGGGATGCCCTTCAATGTGGGGAAATCTGGCCTTTGGGTTCCATTCCACTCAACATTCTTTGAGTGTTAATTTAAAATTATTCCCACAGAGATGATGACTCCTGGCTATTTTCTAGATTTCTTAAAGCCAGAATAGAGACAGTGTTTTAATTAAAAAGTAAATCAGAGATGCAACTAGAGATTACCATACTAAGTGAAATAAGTCAGAAAGAGAAAGACAAATATCATATGATACCATTCGTGTGTGGAATCTAAAATATGACACAAATGAACATATCTACTAAACAGTAATGGTCTCACAGACATAGAGAATAGGCTTGTGGTTGCCAAGGAGGTGAGGTAGAGGAGGGAAGAACTGGGAGTTTGGGATTAGCAGGTGCAAACTATGATATATAGAATGGATACAAGATCCTACTGGAGAGCAGAGGGAACTAGGTTCAGAATCTTGTGATAAACCATAACAGAAAAGGATATGAAAAATGATACATATGTATGTGCAAAACTCCATAACCAAGTCCCTTTGCTGTGTAGCAGAAATAAACATAATATTGTAAATCAATCATACTTTAATTTTTAAAAAAAGTAAGTTATAGATGGAGTTGCTTTAAGAAAAGTTTCCAAACAGTGATACTGCTGAATATTGGTATGCTTTCAAAAATAAAAAAGCGTTCAAGAGTCAAATGGGGATGGCTAAGTTCCCTCATCTCTTTCTCTAGATGAAGGCTCCTTTTCAAGATCCATTTTCATTTGACCAAAAAGATAGGAATCATGGGCCCCTTACCCCAAGTCTTGTTCTATTTAAGCCTTTCTAAAGACTAAAGAAGGCAGAATGCCAAAGAATTGATGCCTTCAAACTGTAGTGCTGGAAAAGCTCCTGAAAGTCTCTTGGATGGCAAGGAAATCAAACTAGTCAATCTTAAGGGAAATCAACCCTGAATACTTGTTGGAAGGACTGGTGCTGAAGCTGAAGCTCCCGTATTTTGATCATCTGATACACACAGTCAACTCAGTGGAAAAATCCCCGATGTTGGGAAACATTGAGTGCAGAAGGAGAGGGCATCAGGGGATGAGATGGCCGGGTGGCATCACCAACGCAATAGATGTGAACTTGGGCAAATTTCAGGAGATGGTGAAGGACAGGGAGGCCTGGTGTGCTGCAGGCCATGGGGTCGCAAAGCGTCGGACACAGCTGGATGACTGCACAACAGCAACAGCAACAAGGACTATACCCTGGCCTCTCTTCCCGACGTGAGCTCGTCAGGACACGGAGGAGGGAGCTCACACCCCACTCGCCAGGGGGGCTCCAGGTGGTCTTTGGCCATTGTTTACACAAAGGCTACGGGCTTTTCCATCTCCCCCAGTGCAGAGCTTGCCTCTCCTCAATTTTTCACATTTCTATATGGAGCTGTTTGGCTTGGACTCAGCTTTCTCCATCTCACATGTTCCCATCTGCTAGTTAATCCTATTTTCCAAGTATGGGAATCTCTCATAGTGAAGATGATGACTTTGTTTGGTTTAAGTAAACAGAAACCTCCTCCAGTTATAAGCATCCCCTTTCTTAGAAAGTTATTAGGATTGTGATGAATAAACAACTTTTTTTTTTTCCCCTCATATCACTAAAAGCTTCAGTCTTCCTCTCAAGGCACTCAAGCCAGAAATCCAGCAGCCAGCTCCCATACTTCTCTTTCCTTCATATCCCATATCAGATTCAACGCCAAACCAAAGTAATCTTGTTTTCAAGTTACAGCTAAAGTCTGGGCACTTCCATCCATATTCACGGTCACCACCCGTTACCTCTTACCTGGACGCTGCAATGGTCTCCAGTTTCGTGATCTCCATTCAGTTATCACAAAGCCCACATGATGTTCTACTTAAAACGTAAAGGAAATCATGCACTTTTCTGCACAAAATCTTTCAGTGGTTTCTCAATGTGTTTAATAAAATCCAGACTCTGGAACAAGACTAGATAATACTTGACCATGCTTACTTCTCTAAGCATATTTTGTACTATTCCCCCCTCCCCACTTCATGTTTTTCTTCACTAAATTGCTAATTTAGTTCAGCTGTATTGGAATGAATAGTGTTTGCAGATTCCCAAAGCTTAGCCTAAAACTTTAGCCTGTAAGTTCTTCTGATAGCTCATACTAAAGCATTCAACACTGGCCTTTTCGTGTCCTCACTAAAGCATTTAACCTTGGGTGAACATGCACCTTGAGTTCAGCTACCCCAGAGGTATGTCTTCCCCAGTTAAACTTGAAATGGTTTCTTACCTCTTCCAAGATATTAACTTGCTTTAGTTTTATGAAGAATCATGCGCATATTTCTTTCAACATTTTTGTTCTTAATATATAATAGAATAAAATGTATCTCATAGGTAATGTGTTTGTCATATATTCCCATTAAATATAAAATGTCTTATTTCTCCCTGGATTATCACCAAAGAGTGTCAGACATTAAAAAAAATCTTTATAGTCTTCAGTCTTAATCTTAAAATTTTCTGAGTAATTGCTCAATGTCATGTTTTTTTGAGGGAAACACAGTTGAGAAAATCGTTAACTGCATGACTAAGCCCAAAAGCCTGATATGTGTCCTTTTAACCACTGGAGACCCCAGAGGATGGATAGCCAGTGTAGAACTTGTGTGAAAGAAATGGTAAAAAGGACACATCTGATCGGGCACATCAATCAGCCCCCAGGTTGATAGTTTTCTCTTGTCTTATTCTTAGATGGCAAATTCAAATTGGGTAATTTGAAGAGAGTTTAATAAAGTAACCTACTACAGAGGAGTAGGTAGGGGAGAGGAAGGACAGGAAGAAATGGTATGATAACTTAGTATATAGCATATAAATTTCTGTAGAGTTTGGCTCAATTTGCTACAGAAGTTAGTCTATTCTAATACATAAGTGATCTCTTAAATTTATAGTTCGTTTAAAATATGTTTAAGAATATATCTCTCTATATATTCCCAAATTAGTTTTAAATAGATAACAAAAGTACATAGATCAAAAAACAAAAGGAATGAGAAGTTTACAGTGTTAAGTCTCTCTCCCTCATTCCTTGAAGGCAACCAATCTTTTAATCTTAAATTTAAGTATAGTTGGTTTACGAAGCTGTGTCAGTTCTCTGTGTCACATAGTTATTCAGTTTATCTATCTTCTTTTTCATGTTGGTTTCCATTATAGTTTATTGTAAGATCTTGAAAGTAGTTCCCCATGCTGGCCCAGATGGTACGGTAGGTCCTTCTTGCTTTTATATTTTATATTTGGTAGTATGTATCTGCTAATCCCGTCATGCAAAACGCTGAGCTGGATGAAGCTCAAGTTGGAATCAAGATTGCTGGGAGAAATATCAGTAACCTCAAACATGCAGATGACACCACCCTAATGGCAGAAAGTGAAGAGGAACTAAAGAGCTTCTTGATGAAGGTAGAGAGGAGAGTGAAAAAGCTGGCTTAAAGCTCAACATTCAAAAAAACTAACATTGTGGCATACAGTTTCATAACTTCATGGCAGATAGATGGGGAAAAAAGGAAATAGTGACAGATTTTATTTTCTTGGGCTCCAATATCACTGCAGACAGCAACTGCAGCCATGAAATTCAAAGACACTTGCTCCTTGGAAGAAAAGCTATGACAAACCTAGACAGTGTATTTTAAAATGGATACATCTCTTTGCCAACAAAGGTTCATCTAGTCAAAGCTAATAGTCATGTTTGGATGTGATAGTTGGACCGTAAAGAAGGCTGAGTGCTGAAGAATTGATACTTTTGAACTGTGGAGAAGACTCTTGAGAGTCCCTTCGACAGCAAGGAGATCAAACCAGTCCATCCTAAAGAAAATCAGCCCTGAATATTCATTGGAAGGACTGATGCTGAAGCTTAAACTCCAGTACTTTGGCTACATGATGTGAAGAACTGACTCATTAGAAAAGACCTAGATGTGGGAAAGATTGAGGGCAGGAGGAGAAGGGGGCGGCAGAGGATGAGATGGTTGGATGGCATCACTGACTCAATGACATGATTTTCAGCAAACTCTGGGAAATAGAGAAGGACAGGGAAGCCTGGTGTGCTGCAGTTCATGGGATCACAAGGAGTCAGACACAATTGAGCAACAACAACAAATCTGCTAATCCCAAACTTCTAATTTATTCTATTCCTGTCCCCCTTTTCCTTTGGTTTGTGAGTTTGTCTGTGAGTCTGATTCTGTTCTGGAGATAAGTTCATTTGCATCATTGTTTTTAAGAGTCCACATGTAAGTGATATCATATGTATTTGTCTTTCTCTTTCTGACTTAGTGTGTTCATTTCTAGGTCCATCCACGTTGTTCAGTTCAATTCAGTCGCTCAGCTGTGTCCGACTCTTTGTGATCCTGTGAATCGCAGCACACCAGGCCTCCCTGTCCATCACCAACTCCCGGAGTTCACTCAGACTCGCGTCCATCGAGTCGGTGATGCCATCCAGCCATCTCATCCTCTGTTGCTCCCTTCTCCTCCTGCCCCCAATCCCTCCCAGCATCAGAGTCTTTTCGAATGAGTCAACTCTTTGCACGAGGTGGCCAAAGTACTGGGATTTCAGCTTTAGCATCATTCCTTCCAAAGAAAACCACAAATGGAATTATCTAATTCTTTTTTTGATTGAATAATAAATGTTCTACTGTGTATATGCACCACATCCTTTTTCTCCATTTATCTGTCAGTGGGTATTTAGGTCGTTTCCATAGGGAGCATGTATCTTTTCAAATTAGAGTTTTCATTGTTTCTGGTTATATGCCCAGGGGTGGAGCAGCTGAATAATATTTACTCTGTTTTTAGCCTTTAGAGGCACCTCCATACTGTTCTCCGTAGTTTCTGCACCAGTTTATGTTCCCACCAACAGTACAGAAGACGAACGCAACCAATCTTATCAGTTCCCTGTGAACCTACCAGAGATATACTGATGTATAAACAAGCAACTAAAAATAGTGTTCTCTTTTCCCCTTTAAAATGCAAATCTTAGTAAGAATTTAAGTGTTTATCCTTGCTTCTAAGAATTTTATATTTATTAACTCATTGATTCCTCTATAAGATATGTATAGTTGTAACTTTTAACTTATAGATGAGGAAGCTGAGGGCCAGAAAAGATTACATAATTTGCTTGAGATTACACAGCAAAGAAGGACTGGGAGTAGGATTTGAACTTCCGTTATCTCATTTCAGAGTCCATCTTCTTAACAGTTATTTTGTACAGCTTTGGAGATAACCAAGGTTAACATAATGGAAACATTTTACCCTACGTAGTAAAAAAACCCTATAAAGTGTTGTGCGTGTTACTGAGTCCAGCCTCACTCTGCTCACCACACATCAGGCCAATAAATCCAAGAGACTAGGTGTTGAAGCAAGGAGTATAACTTTATTTGGAAAGCCAGCTGACCAAGAAGATTGCAGACTAGTGTCTCAAAATAGCCATCTTATTGGGATCTGGATGCCAGGTTCTTTTCTAAAGCAGAAAGGAGGAGAGGTGAAGAGGTAAAGTAAAAAAAAAAAAAAAAGTCAATTAACCTAGTAAATATCTCCTGGAACGTCCAGCTTCATGGACGGATGTGTTAATTTCTTCCTTCCAATAACCATCCATGGACAGGGAGGCCTGGTGTGCTGCAGTCCATGGGGTCGCAAAGAGTTGGACACACCTGAGAGACTGAACTGAACTGATAGCCATCCATGGGGGACAGGGCTCTGAACAGAAGCATTTTGTTTTAACATGCAGGCAGAGGGCCAGTGTTCCCCAAGGCAGCCCGTTGTGTGTAGACAGTACCCTTTTAGTGAACGAAAGCAGCAGGAAGCAAAGGTTGGAGTAAAAGGAATAGATCCAACCTGGAGTCCCTTCTTCCCTGTAGCTTATGCTTCCTAGGACACAGTGACGCATTTTTTTATCTTATTGGGATCTGGATGCCAGGTTCTTTTCTAAAGCAGAAAGGAGGAGAGGTGAAGAGGTAAAGTAAAAAAAAAAAAGTCAATTAACCTAGTAAATATCTCCCGGAACGTCCAGCTTCATGGACAGGATGTGTTAATTTCTTCCTTCCAATAACCATCCATGGACAGGGAGGCCTGGCGTGCTGCAGTCCATGGGGTCACAAAGAGTTGGACACACCTGAGAGACTGAACTGAACTGATAGCCATCCACGGGGGACAGGGCTCTGAACAGAAGCATTTTGTTTAACATGCAGGCAGAGGGCCAGTGTTCCCCAAGGCAGGCCGTTGTGTGTAGACAGTACCCCTTTAGTGAACGAAAGCAACAGGAAGCAAAGGTTGGAGTAAAAGGAATAGATCCAACCTGCAGTCGCTTCTTCCCTATAGCTTATGCTTCCTAGGACACAATGACGCATTTTTAAAAATTCCATTTATTCCCTTCTACTGGTTTGGAAACTATGCACTCTTTGTTTTTCAGTCATTACTCTTAAAAAACATGCATTCTTACCACAGCAAAGCCTATAATGAACATTTCTATTCCCACTCAAAATTCAGAAATAACTTGCGTTTGCTTTTGCTAGGTATCAGATGGTACCACAAACTTGGAACCACATTAACCTCTATATTATACCTAAGTAGTATAAATCTGAATTCCAGACTCTTACTAGAGCAAGGCTATAGTTATCACTTCCCTGAAAATCTATTGTTACTATTTAATAATTTTTCCACCCAGAAAATGAGTAGAAAGAGCTGCTTCCCATGTTGGCTCCCTTTGTAAGACTTTTTTTCCTAAAGGATCCTTTTTAAGTGACTCCTGACCTGATTCTCTGTAAAGGCTACTCTTCCATTCCCTGAATCAGCTAATCATGAATCCCCCGTACTCTGGGTTCCTGAAACTAGCTTTTGCTCCCAGAAGCACTACCTTTGTCCATCTTTGTCTACCTCTGTAATTGTATCTCATTTTTAAATTTTCTCCAGCCTTTAGAGATTTCTTGTACTTTCTTATGAGCCCAGCAATGCATTTAAAATATATTCATTATAATTCACTTAGAAGCTAGCTGGTTATTTCATAATAGTGGAGGAAGAGCTTCTCAGAGTGCTTTGTGTGCCCTACTACTCAAGGCTTTGTACCTTTAACAAGAATATTTTAATGAGTCTTGATGATCTTGGAATAAAGGCTAAAATATATCTTTGACGTGGTCTATGAAGACCTCCTTAATGTAGACATAAGTTTATTTTTGCTATCATTAAAAAAATTATTTATTTTAATTGGAGTCTAATTACTTTACAATATTGTAGTGGTTTTTGCCATATATTCACATGAATCAGCCATGGGTGTACATGTGTCCCCCATCCTGAACCCCTCTCCCACCTCCCTCCCCATTCCATCACTCAGGGTCATCCTAGTGCACCAGCCCTGAGCACCCTGTCTCATGCATCGAATCTGGACTGGCAATTCATTTCATATATGATATTATACATGTTTCAATGCTATTCTCTCAAATCATCCTACCCTCGCCTTCTCCCACAGTCCAAAAGTCTGTTCTTTACATCTGTGTCTCTTTCACTGCCTCGCATATAGGGTCATTGTTACCATCTTTCTAAATTCCATATATATGCATTAATATACTGTATCCATGTTTTTCTTTCTGGCTTACTTCACTCTGTATAATAGGCCCCAGTTTCATCCACCTCATTAGAACTGATTCAAATGTATTCTTTTTAACGCCTGAGTAATACTCCATTGTGTATATGTACCACAGCTTTCTTATCCATTCGTCTGCTGATGGACATCTAGGTTGCCTCCATGTCCTGGCTATTGTAAACAGTGCTGCGATGAACACTGGGGTACAGTCTCTCTTTCTAATGATGTCTGGTAGCCAGTCCCCAAGGACTGCCCCCCTCCACACACACACAGTGATTCCCATCTCCCTGCTTTACACCCTATGCAGTCTTCTTTCATAGGCTGACCTATGGAGCCATGATTTTGTGGAAATGACAGTGTGACATTCAGGTGAGAGCATGAAAAGCGGTTTCATTTCTGCCTTGCTCTCCTGGGTCTCTCATTCAAGGAGTCGTTGAAGCAGCCCTGCAGGACTCCACATGGTAAAGAGCTGGAGTCTCCTGCCCACAGCCACGTGAGCCATTTTGTGGTAGCCAGTCCCCAAGGACTGCCCCCCTCCACACACACACAGTGATTCCCATCTCCCTGCTTTACACCCTATGCAGTCTTCTTTCATAGGCTGACCTATGGAGCCATGATTTTGTGGAAATGACAGTGTGACATTCAGGTGAGAGCATGAAAAGCGGTTTCATTTCTGCCTTGCTCTCCTGGGTCTCTCATTCAAGGAGTCATTGAAGCAACCCTGCAGGACTCCACATGGTGAAGAGCTGGAGTCTCCTGCCCACAGCCACGTGAGTGAGCCATTTCGGAGACAAAGCTTCCGTCTCCAGTCGAGCTTTCATCTGGCCAACAACTTGACTCTAGAAACTTGAGCAAAAACAATGAAAGAAACCACTTCTGAATTTCCTGACTCACAGAAATGGTGTGAAGTGAGGTAGCAATAGATAACAAATACCACGTCCATCTCTTCCCCGGCACCAAATGCTTCACAAAGCAGGGAGTGTGAAGCTTTCCATTGCATGCCCTGTGCCCAGCATATAGTAAGTACCCTATAAATATGTGTTGACTCATGAATAAAGCAATGTAAAGACTACACATCTGGTGCCATAGAGAGGACCAGGGAACCTCACAATGGAAGCTGCTGGGAAAATTGCCCTGACATTATATAGCAATGTCGTTTTTTTTGTTTTGTTTTTAGATCATAACTTTGTTTTTTTATTTCTGTGCTTTCTGGCTGCGTTGGGCCTTTGTCGCCGCCCGCGGGCTCCTCTCCGTGGCGTGCGGGCTCTCTCTGATTGTGGTGCGTGGACTTCTCTTGTTGCAAAGCTTGGGCTCGAGAGTGCACAGACCCAGTAGCTGTTGGCCTGTAGTTTTTTGTCTTTTTTTTTGAACAGACCAAGAAATTTTGGATCTAGAGTGTTCTAATGCAGAAGATGCTCTATATGTGGGTTTTCAACATCTTTGGACAGAGGATGAGGCCAATGGGGAACAAGCTAAGTAGTCCTCATCCTTAAGCTCTTTAAAAGAAAACAAGAAATGACAAATGATCCAAAATGGCTTTGGTCCTATTCTAAACAAAGAATTGAAAGTGGAAAAGACAAAGGGTTTTTCTAGAATCTGGGTCTCTGGATATTTCTGGGTCTGCATATTATATGAGTTCATTGTAGTTTACTACAGTGGTGATGGTAACGGTGGTGATGCTGGCCCTGGAGATGGGGGTGGATGGTGATGATGGTGGTACTGTAAATGAAAGTAACATGAAAATGGAACAGCAGAACATTCTCCTATAGGAGAATTTTCTCTTTAGCTGATGGGTTTATCTCACGGATTTTCCTTGCTCTGCTTTCTCAGAATACTTTCCTTCTTCTTAGCGTTCCTCACATCTTCTGTCTGCTTGCCTAGTCTTACCCTTTCAGCAAATTACAGTTTGAATCCTGCTTCCACTGGATACCTTCTCTGACTTGTTCACCTTTCAGGGATCACTTGGATTTCTATGGCACCTGTCTGAGGATCCCTCATGGGCTTCTAGGCTGGGATCACTTTGTCTTATGATGTATCCTTATTTGCAGGTATCCCATGTGCCTGATTTTCTGATTTTACGGAACAGAGAGCATTCTCAGCAGGAGTAGGACTCCTTCACTTCGAGTCACTATTCAGAGCAGCAGGGTCACACCGAGTCTAAAGGAGGCCTGGCTGAGGAGGGATGGAGCTTAGTCTCAGAGTCCTCGAGGCTGAGGTTCAGTTTCAGACCGAAGGGGTCTAAGTACTCAGGCAGAGAGACTGAGACCGTGGGGAGGCAGGAAGATCAGCAGATGTGAAGCGCAGGCACGGAGACGCGGGCTCAGCTTGCTGCTGCTCAGTTGTTAAGTCCTGTCCCACTCTTTGTGGCCTCAGGGACTGTAGCACGCCAGGCTCCCTTGTCATTCACTGTCTCCTGGAGTTTGCTCAAATTCATGCCCATTGAGTCAGTGATGCTATCTAATCATCTCATCCGCTGCCGCCCCTTCTCCTTTGGCCTTAAATCTTTCCTAACATCAGGGTCTGGTCTCCTTGCAGTCCAGGGTACTCTCAAGAGTCTCCTCGGCACCACAATTCCAAAGCATCAATTCTTCAATGCTCAGTCTTCTTTATGGTCCCACTCTCACATGTGTACCTGACTACTGGAAAAACTATAGCTTTGACAATATGAACTTTTGTGGGCAAAGTGATGTCTCTGTTTTTTAATACGCTGTCTAGGTTTGTCATAGCTTTTCTTCCAAGGAGCAAGCATCTTTAATTTCATGGCACAGTCATTGACCAGAGTGATTTTGGAGTCCAAGAAAATAAAATCTCTCCCTGTTTCTGCTTTTTCCCTTTCTACTTGCCAAGAAGTGATGGGGCCAGATGCTATGACCTTAGTTTTTTTAATGTTGAGGTCAAGTCAGCCTTTTACTCTCCTCCTTTACCCTCAGCAAGAGGCTCTTTAGTTCCTCTTCACTTTCTGCTGTTAGAGTGATATTATCTGCATAACTGAACTTGTCAATATTTCTCCTGGCACCCTTGATTCCAGCTTGTGCTTCATCCAGCCCAACATTTCTCATGACGTACTCTAAATATCAGTTAAATAAGCAGGGTGTAAATAAATTCAAAGATGCTTATCCTTTGCAAGAAAAGCTATAACCAACCTAGATAGCATATTAAAAAGTAGAGACATTACTTTGCCTACAAAAGTCTGTCTAGTCATAGCTATGGTTTTTCCAGTAGCCATGTATGAATGTGAAAATTGGACCATTAAACAAGGCTGAACACCAAAGAATTGATGCTTTTTAACTGTGTGGTGTTGGAGAAGACTCTTGAGAGTTTCTTGGACTGCAAGGGGATCAAACCAGTCAATCCTAAAGGAAATCAGTCTTGAATATTCATTGGAAGGACTGATGCTGAAGGTGAAACACCAATACTTGGCCACCTGATATGAAGAGTCAACTCACTAGAAAAGACTCTGATGCTGGGAAAGATCGAAGGCAGGAGAAGGAGGGGATGACAGAGGATAAGTTGGTTAGATGGCATCACTGACTCAATGGGCATGGATTTGAGCAAGGCTGGTGTCCTGCAGTCCATGGGGTTGCAAAGAGTTGGACACAATTGAGTGGCTGAACAACAACAACAAAAATCTCAATTCCAGCTTGTAGCTCATCCAGCCTGGCATGCCACATGATGTATTCTGCACATAAGTTAAATGAGCAGGGTGACAATATACAGCCTTGATGTACTCCTTTCCCAATTCTGAAGAAGTCCATTGTTCCATGTTCTAACTGTTGCCTTTTGACCTGCATATCTGTTTCTCAAGAGGCAGATAAGGTGGTCTGGTATTTCCATCTCTTTAAGAATTTTCCACAGTTTGTGGTGATCCACATAGTCAAAAGATTTAGCATAGTCAATGACGCAGAAGTAGAATTTTTTCTGGAATTCCTTACTTCCTCTATGGTCCAGTGAATGTTAGCATTCTGAGCTCTGGTTCCTCTGCCTTTTTAAAATCCATCTCATACATCTGGAAGTTCTCAGTTCAGGTACTGCTGAAGAGCACCTTGAAGGATTTTGAGTATAACCTTGCTAGCATGTGAAATGAGCACAATTGTACAGTGGTTCGAATACTCTTTGGCATTGCCCTTCTTTGAGATTGGAATGAAAATTGACCTCTTCCAGTCCTGTGGCCACTGCTGCATTTTCTGAATTTGTTGATATATCGAGTACAGCACTTTAACAGCATCATCTTTTAAAATTTTAAATAGCTCAGCTGTATTCCATCACCTCCACTGCTTTGCTCATGGCAATGCTTCCTAAGCCCCACTTGACTCCACACTGCAGAGTTTCTGGCTCTAGGTGTGTGACCACACCATCGTGGCTACCCAGGTCTTAGGACCTTTTCTCGGTACAGTTCTTCTGTGTATTCCTGCCACCTCTTCTTAGTATCTTCTGTTTCTCTTAGGTCCTCACCATTTCTGTCCTTTTTCCTGCCCATCCATGCATGAAATATTTCCTCGGTATCTCCAATTTTCTCGAACCTCTAGCCTTTCTCATTCTATGTGTGTATGTGTGTGTGTGTGTGTGTGTGTGTGTTAGTTGCTCAGTCATGTCTGACCCTTTGTGACCCCATGGACTGTAGCCCGCCAGGCTCCTCCATCCATGTGATTTTCCAGGCAAGAATACTGGAGTGGGTTGCCATTTCCTTCTCCTCTCATCCTACGGTTTTCATCTATCTCTTTGCAGTGCATTTAAGAAGGCTTTCTTATCTCTCCTTGCTATTCTCTGTAACTCTGCATTCAATTGGGTGTATCTGTCCCCTTTCCCTTCACCTTCCACTTCTCTTCTTTTCACAGTATGAAATGCAAAATATGTGATACCTGAAGATGAGGCCCTCAGGTTGGAAAGCGTCCAGTATGCTATAGGGAAAAAGCGAGGGTAATTACTAACAGCTCCAGAAAGAATGAAGTGCTGGGCCAAAGCGGAAACACTGCTTAGTTGTGAATGTGCCTGTTGGTGAAAGTATAGTCTGATACTTTAAAAATCAGTATTGCACAGGAACTTGGCATATCAGGTTCACGAATCAAGGTAGATTGGACGTGATCAAGGAGGAGGTGACAAGAGTGAACATCGGCATCTTAGGAGTCAGTAAACTAACATGGGCAAACGGAATTCAGATTCCCACCGTAAGTTTGCTTCCCTGGTGGCTCAGCTGGTAAAGAATCCGCCTGCAACGCGGGAGACCTGGGTTCCATGCCTGGGTTGGGAAGATCCTGTGGGGAAGGGAAAGACTACCCACTCCAGTATTCTGGCCTGGAGAATTTCATGGGCTGGATAGCCCATGGGGTCACAAAGAGTCAGACAGGACTGAGCAACTTTCACTTTCACTTTCACTTTTCACCATTATATCTACTGCTGTGGACAAGAATACATTAGAAGGAATGGAATAGCTCTCATAGTCAAGAAAAGAGTCTGAAATGCAGCACTTGGGTGCAGTCTCAAAAATGACAATATGATCTTGGTTTGTTTCCAAGGCAAACCACTTAACATCACAGTAAGCCAAGTCTATGCCCTGACCACTAATGTCGAAAAAGCTGAAGTTGACTGGTTCTGTGAAGATCTTCAAGACCTTCTAGAATTGACAACAACGAAAAAAGATGTCCTTTTCATCATAAAGGACTGGAACACAAAAGTAGGAAGTCAAGAGATACCTGGAGTAACAGGCAAGTTTGGCTTTGGAGTACAAAATGAAGCAGGGCAAAGGCTAACAGAGTTTTGTCAAGAGAATGCACTGGTCATAGCAAAAACCCTCTTCCAACAACACAAGAAAAGACTCTACACATGGACATCACCAGAGAGCCATACTGAAATCAAATTGATTATATATTTTGCAGCTGAAGATGGTGAAGTGTATACAGCTAGCAAAAACAAGACTTTGGCTGATGGTGGTTCACATCATGAGCTCCTTATTGCAAAATTCAGACTTAAATTGGGAAAGCATGGAAAACTACTAGGCAATTCAGGTATGACCTAAATCAAATCCCTTATTGTACAGTGGAGGTGACAAATAGACTCAAGGGATTAGATCAGATAGAGAGAACATCTGAAGAACTATGGACAGAAGTTCATAACATTGTACAGGAGGCAGTGACCAAAACCGTCTGAAAGAAAAAGAAATGGAAGAAGGAAAAGTGATTGAGGAGGCTTTACAAATAGCTGAGGAAAGAAAAGAAGCAAAAGGCAAGGGAGCAAAGGAAAGATATACTCAACTGATGAGACTGATTCTGTGCAATTCTGTCAGCATTCCTTTTAGTCTTATCTTCAGATTAACTTGCCTCATGGAAGCATACCATACCATCAAGAGCAAGAGACTATCTTTATTCAAGGGCTTTCCAGAAAGTATCTTACAGAGGAAAATTCCCTGACTAAGACATATGTTCACCAGAAGATCAGACACTGACTGGAGTGGCCTAGGATTACTTGAACCAATAGAATGACAAAGCGGAGATTATCCTGATAGTTTTCGATCAATCAAAGTCTATTCCAGGAACAGAGGTGAAATCAATTTCACCCAATTTTCATAAATGCTATAAATAAGGAAAGGGTAGAATAGATGTGAAAGTTGTTGTTTTTCAGTTGCTTGGTCGTGTCCAACTCTTTGTGACCCCATGGACTGCAGCTTGCCAGGCTTCCTCGTCCTTCACTATCTCCCAGAGCTTGCTCAAACTCGTCCTTTGAGCCGGTGATGCCATCCGACCAACTTGTCCTCTTTCGTCCTCTTCTCCTGTCCTCTATCTTTCCCAGCATTAAGTTCTTTTCCAATGAGTCAGCTCTTCACATCAGGTGGCCAAAGTATTTGAGCTTTAGCTTTAGCATCAGTCCTTCCAATGAATATTCAATGGTTGATCTCCTTTAGGGCTGACTGGTTGGATCTCCTTGTAGTCCAAAAGACTCTCGGGATTCTTCTCCAACACCACAGTTCAAAAGCACCAATTCCTCAGCATTCAACCCTCTTAAATGGTTCAACTCTCATATCCATACATGACTACTGGAAAAACCAAAGCCTTGACTAGACAGATGTTTGTGGGCAAAGTAATGTCTCTTCTTTTTAATATGCTGTCTAGTTGGTCATAGCTTTTCTTCCAAGGAGTAAGCGTCTTTTAATTTCATGGCTGCAGTCACCATCTGCAGTGATTTTTGAAGCCCAAGAAAATAAAGTCTGTCACTGTTTCCATTGTTTCCCCATCTATTTCCCATGAAATGCTGGGACCAGATGCCATGATCTTAATTTTCTGAATGTTGAGTTTTAAGCCAACTTTTTTACTCTCCTCTTTCACTTTCATCAAGAGGTTCTTTAGTTCATCTTCACTTTCTGCCATAAGGGTGGTGTCATCTGCATATCTGGGGTTATTGATATTTTCCTCTGCAATCTTGATTCCAGCTTGGGCTTCTTCCAGTCCAGCGTTTCTCATGATGAACTCTGCATAGAAGTTAAATAAGCAGGGTGACAATATACAGCCTTGACGGACTCCTTTTCCTATTTGGAACCAGTCTATTGTTCCAGGTCCAGTTCTAACTGTTGCTTCTTGACCTGTATACAGGTTTTGCATGAGGCAGATATGGTGGTCTGCTATTCTCATCTCTTTAAGAATTTCCCCCAGTTTATTGCGATCCATAGTCAAAGTGTTTAGTGTAGTCAATGAAGCAGAAGTTTTTATGGAATTCTCTGGCTTTTTCTAGGATCCAGCAAATGTTGGCATTTTGATCTCTGGTGTCTTTGTCTTTTCTAAATCCACCTTGTACATTTGGGAGTTCTCAGTCCATGTACTGTTGAAACTTATCTTAGAGGATTTTCAGCATGACCTTTAGCATGTGAAATGCATGCAGTTGTGCAATAGTTTGAACATTCTTTGGCATTGCCCTTCTTTGGCACTGGAATGAAAACTTACCTTTTCCAGTCTTGTGACCACTGCTAAGTTTTACATTTGTTGGCATATTGAGTGCAGCACTTTCACAGCATCATTGTTTAAGTTTTGAATAGCTCAGCTGGAATTCTATCACCTCCACTAGCTTTGTTCATAGTGATGCTTCCTAAGGCCCACTTGGCTTCACACTCCAGGATGTTTGGCTCTAGGAGAGTGATCACACCATTGTCATTATCTGGGTCATGAAGATCTTTTATATATAGTTCTTCTGTGTATTCTTGCCACCTCTTCTTAATATCTTCTGCTTCTGTTATGTCCCTACCATTTCTATTCTTTATTGTGTCCATCTTTGCACAAAATATTCCTTTGGTATCTCTACTTTTTTTGAAGTGAGCTGTAGTCTTTCCCATTCTATTGTTTTTCCTCTTTTTCTTTGCATTTTTCACTTAGGAAGGCTTTCTTATCTTTCCTTCTATTCTTTGGAACTCTGCATTCAGATGGGTTTATGTTTCCTTTATTCCTTTGCTTTTTGCTTCTCTTCTTTTCTTTTCAGACAACCATTTTCCTTTCTTTTTCTTGGGGATGGTTTTGATCACTGCTTCCTGTACAATGTTACAAATGTTAGATGTTGAGGAGACAAGTAAAATTCTATTATAAGAACAAAAGGAATCTTGATGAATTCTAAAGCATGCATATCAAATGAGTCATGCTCAATGATTTTGTTATGCAATATAAATATAGATGGAAAAATAAAATACACTTAAAAATAACTCAGGTTAATAAAGGAAATTTAAGTTAAAGTGTATTTAGAAATGAATGAAAGTGAGAAGACTACACAAAAAACCTTTTTAATTGTAACTGGAGTTGTGTTCAGAGGAAATGTCTATAGCCTTAGATAAATTAATTTTTAGAAAGTAGGGGAAAATGTATTGATACCAAGAAGCTGAATATAGGAAAATTGAAAGAAATAGTAAAGTTGGAGCAAAGATTAATAAAATAGGAAAGGGACATTTGATCAATAAACCAGGCAGTGATAAAAATCTTCCTAGAGGAAAAGAAATGCAAGAAGGCAAAGTGGTTGTCTGAAGAGGCTTTAAAAATAGCTGAGGAAAGAAGACAAGCAAAAGGCAAGGAGAAAGGACAGCTCTACCCAACTGAATGCAGAGTTCTAGGGGTAGCAAGGAGAGATAAGAAGGCCTTCTTGAATAAGCAAATAAAAGAAATAGAGGAAAACAACAGAATGGGAAAGGCTAGAGATCAGAAAATTGAAGATACCAAGGGAACATTTCATGCAAGGATGTTCATAAAAATGGACAGAAATGGTATGGACCTAACTGAAGCAGAAGATAACAAGAAGAGGTGCCAAGAACACAGAACTGTACAAAAAAGATCTTAATGACCCAGATAACCACGACGATGTGGTCACTGTCCTAGAGCCAGATATATTGGAGAGTGAAGTCAAGTGGGGCTTAAGAAGCATTGCTATGAACAAAGCTAGTGGAGGTGATGGAATTCCAGCTGAGCTATTCCAAATCCTAGAAAATGACACTGTTAAGGTGCTGCAATCAATATATCAACAAATTTGGAAAACTCAGCAGTGGCCACTGGACTGGAAGAGGTCAATTTTCATTGCAGTGCCAAAGAAGGGCAATGCCAAAGAGTATTTGAACCACTGTACAATTGTGCTCCTTTCACATGCTAACAAAGTTAGGCTTCAGCAGTATGTGAACTGAGAACTTCCAGATGTACAAGCTGGATTTAGAAGAGGCAGAGGAACCAAAGATCAAATTGCTAACATTCACTGGATCATAGAGAAAGTAAAGGAATTCCAGAAAAACATCTAGTTCTACTTCATTGATTATGCTAAAGCCTTTGACTGTGAGGATCACAACAAACTGGAAAATTCTCAAAGAGATTGGAATACCAGACCACCTTATTTGCCTCCTGAGAAATCTGTATGTGAGTGAAGAAGCAATAGCTACAACCAGATATGGAACAATGGACATGTTCAAATTTAGCAAGTAGTACGTCAAGGCTGTACATTGTCACCCTGCTTGTTGAACTTATATATAGAGTACATTATGTGAAAAGCTGGGCTGGATGAATCAGAAACTTGAGTCAAAACTGCCAGGAGAAATATCAACACCTTTAGATACGAAGATGATGCCACTCTCGTGGCAGAAATTGAAGAGGAATAGAAAAGCCTCTTGATGATGGAAAAGAGGAGAGTTAAAAGCTACTTGTTCACCCTGCTTATTTAACTTCTATGCAGAGTACATCATGAGAAACGCTGGACTGGAAGAAACACAAGCTGGAATCAAGATTGCTGGGAGAAATATCAATAACCTCAGATATGCAGATGACACCACCCTTATGGCAGAAAGTGAAGAAGAATTAAAGAGCCTCTTGATGAAAGTGAAAGAGGAGAGTGAAAAAGTTGGCTTAAAGCTCAACATTCAGAAAACGAAGATCATAGCATCTGGTCCCAACACTTCATGGGAAATAGATGGGGAAACAGTGGAAACAGTGTCAGACTTTATTTTGGGGGCTCCAAAATCACTGCAGATGGTGATTAAAAGATGCTTACTCCTTGGAAGAAAAGTTATGACCAACCTAGATAGTATATTCAAAAGCAGAGACATTACTTTGCCGACTAAGGTGCGTCTAGTCAAGGCTGTGGTTTTTCCTGTGGTCATGTATGGATGTGAGATTTGGACTGTGAAGAAAGCTGAGCACCGAAGAATTGGTGCTTTTGAACTGTGATATTGGAGAAGACTCTTGAGAGTCCCTTGGACTGCAAGGAGATCCAACCAGTCCATTCTGAAGGAGATCAACCTTGGGATTTCTTTGGAAGGAATGATGCTGAAGCTGAAGCTCCAGTACTTTGGCCACCTCATGCGAAGAGTTGACTCATTGGAAAAGACTCTGATTCTGGGAGGGATTGGGGGGAGGAGGAGAAGGGGACAACCGAGGATGAGATGGCTGGATGGCATCACGGACTCGATGGACGTGAGTCTGAGTGAACTCTGGGAGTTGGTGATGGACAGGGAGGCCTGGCGTGCTGCGATTCATGGGGTCGCAAAGAGTCGGACATGACTGAGTGACTGAACTGGAACTGGAACTGGAAAAGCTACTTGAAAGTCAACATTTAAAAAACTAGGGTCATGACATCTGGTCCTATCACTTCATAGCAAAAAGAAGTGGGAAAAGTGAAGCAGTGACAGATTTTCTTTTCTTGGGCTCCAAAATCACTATGGATCATGTTTGAAGACATAGCATACTTAAAAGCAGAGACATCACTTTGCTGACAAATGTCCATATAGTCTAAGCTATGGTTTTTCCAATAGTCATGTACAGATGTGAGATTTGGATCATAAAGAAGGCTGAGCACTGAAGAACTGATGTTTTAAAATTGTGATGCTGGAGAAGACTCTTGAGAGTCCCTTGGATTGCAAGATCAAACCAGTCAACCCTAAAGGATATCAACCCTGAATATTCATTGAAAGGACTGCTGCTGAAGCTCCAATACTTTGGCCACCTCATGGAACAGTCGACTCATTGGAAAAGTCCATGATAATGGGAAAGATTGAGGGCAAAAGTATCAGGGGAGTAGCAGAGGATGATGTTGTTACATGGCATCACTGACTCAACGGACGTGAATTTGAACTAACCCTGAGAGAAAGTGGAGGACAGAAGAGCTGGTGTGCTGCAGTCCATGGGGTTGCAGAGAGTCAGATGTGACTTACTGACGAACAATAACAAGATTTCTTAAAAATACCAGTGAAGAGAAAGTATTTTGAAAATTCTGTAGAAGAAAAATAGAAGACACAAATAACTTATACAAGGACTATATTCAAAACTGCTTAGAACAGTGACCATATAAATATTATGTACTTTTGTTGCTGATATATTGATATGGAGGACAGTAAGTATTCAGGATGATATGTAAACTTTTATGCCAATTATTCTAAAAATTAGTCTAGAAAGCAAACTTTCATAGAAAAATATAAAATATCAAGCCACCTGAATAGTAAGAAAATGTAATCAAATCTGAGGATCTAAAGCAGTATGATGGCTGCCTGCAGTCAGCATCTGCTGCGATTTTGGAGTGCCCCCCAGATAAAGTCTCTCACTGTTTCCATTGCCTATTCGCCATAATAGAAGACACAAATAACTTATACAAGGACTATATTCAAAACTGCTTAGAACAGTGACCATATAAATATTATGTACTTTTGTTGCTGATATATTGATATGGAGGACAGTAAGTATTCAGGATGATATGTAAACTTTTATGCCAATTATTCTAAAAATTAGTCTAGAAAGCAAACTTTCATAGAAAAATATAAAATATCAAGCCACCTGAATAGTAAGAAAATGTAATCAAATCTGAGGATCTAAAGCAGTATGATGGCTGCCTGCAGTCAGCATCTGCTGCGATTTTGGAGTGCCCCCCAGATAAAGTCTCTCACTGTTTCCATTGCCTATTCGCCATGGAGTGATGGGACTGGGGATGCCATGATCTTAGTTCTTTGAGTGTTGAGTTTTAAGCCATCTTTTTCACTCTCCTTTTTCCCTGATGCTGGGAGGGATTGGGGGCAGGAGGAGAAGGGGACGACCGAGGATGAGATGGCTGGATGGCATCACGGACTCAATGGACGTGAGTCTGAGTGAACTCCGGGAGTTGGTGATGGACAGGGAGGCCTGGCGTGCTGCGATTCATGGGGTCGCAAAGAGTCGGACGTGACTGCGCGACTGAACTGAACTGAACTGACTTTTCACATCAAGAGGCTCTTTAGTTCCTCTTCACTTTCTGCCCTAAGGGCAGTGTCATCTGCATATCTGAGGCTATTGATATTTCTCCCAGCAATCTTGATTCCTGAACCTTGCCCTCATCCAGCCTTTACAAATATTTTGCTGAAACTCTATGAGGAGTTTGGGCTATTTGAGCATGAGCCACCTGTTTCTGCACAGCCCTGTGGTAAACCTTTCTCCGCTCCAAATGCTGATGCTTTGGTTTCCTTGGCCTCACTGTGTGTTGGGCACATGAACTTGTGTTCAGTAACAGGGTAGGGTTCACATTTTTGGAAATACATCAATACTTCTCAGCAAGAATTAAGGAATGTAGAGTAGAAGACAATTGTAGAGTAGAAGGCAGAATGTAGAGTGGCTCATTCTAATGTTATCTCCTCATCTAAAATAGTTGCAGAAATCCCAGACTGTAGAGGTTGGGTTAATGAAAAAGCAAATAACTAATGACGATTCTGGGAAAACATTTAACACTCCACAATTTTGAATACTAGATTTTTTTTTCTTCTTTTATTCAATATCAAAGAGAAGGCAATGGCAACCCACTCCAGTACTCTTGCCTCGAAAATCCCATGGACGGAGGAGCCTAGTAGGCTGCAGTCCTTGGGGTCTTGAAGAGTCAGACATGACTGAGCAACTTCACTTTCACTTTTCACTTTCATGCATTGGAGAAGGAAATGGCAACCCACTCCAGTGTTCTTGTCTGGAGAATCCCAGGGACGGGAAAGCCTGGTGGGCTGCTGTCTATGGGGTCGCACAGAGTCGGACACGACTGAAGCGACTTAGCAGCAGCAGCAGTATTCAATATCAAAGCCAGTTAAATGTAAGTCCAAATAGTCTACTTTCCGTGGTAACTAATTGAAAACTTGGTGATTTTAGTATTTGAATTCCTTGCAAAGTTGAGCTTAAAACTCCGACTTTCTGAAACAAATTAATGTATCTTTAGTAGAACAAGTGTAGTTCCTAACAGAGGACAAATTTTGCATTTAATTTCTTTAGGAAAGGGTCTCCCTGGTGTCTCAGTTGGTAAAGAATCTGCCTGCAATGCAGAAGACCTGGGGTTGATCTCCGGGTTGGGAAGATACCTTGGAGAAGGGAACAGCTATCCACTCCAGAATTCTGACCTGGAGAATTCCATGGGCTGTATAATCCATGGGGTCACAAAAAGTCGGATATGACTGAGCAACTTTCACTTCACTTCTTTAGGAAAACAATTGTTTCAATTTTACAAACAGAAGGAAGAAAAAAAAAGCATTGAATTCTGTAGAAAAGACTGTTGATCACCAAAACCACTTTTATAGCATAGTGTGATTGTGAAACTTAAATTGTAATTATAAGTAAAAACATTCTTATCATAATACTTTCCAGAAAAGTTACTTAAAAAAGCCAAATTCTGGTTGATTCCAATGCAGTTGGAATACTACTTCAGTTAAGTGTGGAGAAAGAACCACACCCTTCCCCTGAAGTGAAACAGGTCTCCCTGGGATTTCACTCTTGGTTAGAAAAGAACATCTCAGTTAATCCATCTTTGTCCACAGAGGACATATGGACACCACATGCGGTGCAAATGCAAACAGCATGCGTGCGCTGCTCCTGGAAGGCGGGTTCTGACCTTCCAGCCCTGCCTGTCACTCTGCGTTTCCCTCGTGAGGCACACTTGTTCAGTTGCTTGGTTCTGTCCAACTCTTTGGAACCCCATGGACTGCATCACGCCAGGCTTCTTTGTCCTTCATTATCTTTCAGAGATTGCCCAAACTCATGTCCGTTGAGTCAGAGATGTCATCCAACCATCTCATCCTGTCATCCCCTTCTCCTTCTGCCCTCAGTCTTTCCCAGCATCAGGATGTTTTCCAGTGAATCAGCTCTTCACATCAGGTGATCAAAGTATTGGAGCTTCAGCTTAAGCATCAGTTCTTCCAATGAATATTCAGGGTTGATTTCCTTTAGGATTGAGTGGTTTGATCTCCTTGCAGTCCAAGGGACTCTCAAGAGTCTTGAGAGTCAACACCCCAACACCACTGTTCCAAAGCATCGATTTTTCAGCCCTCAGCCTTCTATATGGTCCAACTCTCACATCCATGCATGACTACTGGAAAAACCATTGCTTACCTTTGTTGGCAAAGTAATATCTCTGCTTTTTTAATACACTGTCTAGGTTTGTCATAGCTTTTCTTCCAAAGAACAAGCGGCTTTTAATTTCATGGCTGTAGTCACTGTCTGCAGTGATTTTGGAGCTCAAGAAAATAAAACCTGTCACTGTTTCCATTTTCCCCCATCTATATGCCATGAAGTGATGGGATCAGATGACATGACCTTAATTTTTTGAATGCTGAGTTTTAAGCCTGCTTTTTCAGTCTCCTCTTTCCTTCATCCAAGTCTGGACAGGATCTAAGACCCATCGATACTAAACGATCAATCCTAGGGGCAGGGGAGAGTGGACAGTGGAGACCAGCTTAACCAGGGAAATCATTCTTTGGCACCTTGAGTTTTTTTTCTGATTATTTTCTAAAAGTAATACTGGGTGGTGGTGTACTTGAGAGCATGGCCTCTTCCCCCCATTCTGCTTTGCTGGATTGAGTTCCTGGTTCTCATCACATCTCCTGGGGGACTGCTGAGGTGGGCCATGTTTGACAGCACAAGTCTGGTGGGCGGTGCCAGGGAAGGGCACCAGCGCATCCCTCCCCCAACACACACACAAAAGGAAAGCCACTGGAGAGAGGAGACAGGTGAGGCAGGCAGGGCGTTCTGAACCCTGGGGGCCGGGATGAGACCTTTCCTCCAAACGGGACAGGCTGGGTTCAAAGCCAGCACTTTGGGGTATCCTGTGCAGAACACCCTGGGATCCTCACTCTACTAAGTAGATCCCAGAATTCTAGGTAAGCTTTGGTGGTGGTGGTGGTGTTGGTGGTTTAGTTGCTGAGTCGTGTCCAACTCTTGAGACCCCATGGACTGTAGCCCACCAGGCTCCTCTGCCCCTAGGATTCTCCAGGCAAGAACACCAGAGTGGGTTGCCATTTCCTTCTCCAATGCAGAAAGTGAAAAGTCAAAGTGAAGTCACTCAGTCGTGTCCGACTCTTCGTGACCCTGTGGACTGCAGCCTACCAGGCTTCTCTGCCCATACGATTTTCCAGGCAAGAGTACTGGAGTGGGGTGCCATCGCCTTTTCCGAAGCTTACAGCAAAACACCATCTTCTGAGAAAGATCATTTTGTCCCTTACTTTTGAAAAAACGACTGAGCGACTTCACTTTCACTTTTCACTTTCATGCATTGGAGAAGGAAACGGCAACCCACTCCAGTATTCTTGCCTGGAGAATCCCAGGGACGGCGGAGCCTGGTGGACTGCCATCTATGGGGTCGCACAGAGTCGGACACAACTGAAGTGACTTAGCAGCAGCAGCAGCAGTGAAAAAAACAAAACAAAACAAAACAAAATGAAATCAGCCATTAGTTTTACACATATTTGTGTTCTCCTTGTTAAAAAGTAATAATAAAAGGAAAAAGACCTGATAGTCCTCCTTCCACTTCTTTCTCTCCATTCTTCCAGCTCCATTCTTTCTGAAACACACCTAGGAACCTCCTGATTCACTTCTGAAGCTATTCTGGAACGGAGAGGGCTGGAGCTTTAATGGTCCTTGCTAAGCAAGGGTCTTTTGACTTTTTAATAAACTTTCCTCTTGACCTTTGTGGAGGACAAAGGAGCCTGGCCTCCTGCAGTCCATGGGGTCACAAAGCATCAGACATGACTTAGTGACTAACAACAATTTGACCTTTTTAATAAACTTTCATCAGTGTTCAGTAATTTCCGTATTTCTTCAAGGACAATGGAGACAGTGGCAGGCTGTGAGCATTGTGGGGATAGGCTGAATTCAACTGCACAAGCTGGGAATAGGTTTATCCATAAAATCTCAATTGTGGGTTCACGTCAATGGAAAAGAAAGAAGCAAGCAAACACGCCATCCACCTAAGAACAGGCAATGCTTTTCAAGTGCATCATTGGGATCCCTGCGAGAAATCGAGTCTTCACTCCTGTTGCCCACCCCACTCCCAGCCCC